>JAJAGP010000090.1:0-115065 GCA_025084515.1 Ancistrus triradiatus
GGTCATTAATAGCTTCATCTTCCACATTTAAATCGTTTTCAAAACCAATAGATTTTATAAACTAATGATAGCTTACATTTCTGCAGTGTTTTACTTGTCTCATTATAATTTGGCTGCTTTTTAGGGCGGGCATTGTTGCTAGGTTACGTGTGTATGCCGTGGAGTAATACTTATAGAGCGTCGGTCAGGGTGCCCTTATTGTGCAGTAATAGCACGGCTGGATAAGATTGCAGGGTCAGCACTAGCCGTGGTATAATTTATGATAACGTCTAAGACCTCGGTTTAAAACGGCACACAGCTGTATTTTGGATGCTTAAACAAAACCTGTTTAAAAACAAGGCCATTACGAACATAAAGATCAAATCAAATAACTAATTATTTGTAATCGCTGCTGCTATATTTCAGCTTCTACATAGTCTTTCAATGCTAAAGGGGAACCAGGCTGAGCTATGAAGCAGGATTTTCAGCTGTATCTAGCCAGGTTGATTCAACTGACTTACCGAACGCTGAGGACCTCTGGAGAGTCACTCCTTAAAAGCTACAACCAGTACTAATGTACCATGCTGTAAACGTCTGTGATATCGTAAGAGAAAGCACCCGTGTGAATGAAGGAAACACAAAATGACACAACGTGTGTGTAGATGTTGAATCGGCACTGGCACTGGCTGACAGTCAGGAATGGTCACGACGAAGCAGCCCTCATAACCAGATCCACGGAGTAGAACGGATTGTTTGCAGCTCTCAGGTTATTCCACATGAATTAAACAAACTCCACAAGTGTTCTCGCTTAAAACCACAGAACGTGCACTTTGCCTTCACCTTCTCCCTTCATAGGTGCAGCCTGAGGGGTAAGTCAGACAAAACTCCCACAAACTGTGTCAGACACTCTGCCTTAAATCCCGAGTGCCGAAACGTTAATGGCCCGTGGCTTTGAAGCAGACCTTGCCGTGTGGAGGATGTTTAATAATGAAAAGGTAAAAGTGGAAAGGCTGATGAGAGAGAGTCCTCCCCGTGGTTCCCTCGAGCCTCCGCTCCCAGGCAGCCAATCACGAGAGAGAATCCAGCAGCTCAGGGCATGGTCACTGCTAGAGGAACGCTCTGCTTTTTAGCTCTTGGTGACCTACTGCCATAAAAAGCCCACAGGCTCATGAAGCTTTCCGCAGCGCCTGCTCCCAGGCCTGTTGAACTGCTGTCCGGCTCAATGAGGAGAATAAATATGGGAAGGACGGCGCTTCATCACTGCATGATCCCCGGTGCCCTCTCTGGAGAAGGACCTTACACAGTCCACCCCGGACCAAACGCTGATGTCCAGAGCAGAAACAGTTAACTTATGGAGGGAACGACATAAGAACCTGTCTCTATATTTGCTGAATGTAACCTCGTCCGTTATGTATTGCTTAAAAAGCACAGTATGTTGTTATCCCTCATACTTCTTATATTTTCCCTTATTCTGGCTCTTCTTCTTCCACACATCTCTGCGATTAATACAGACACAACCGTTTGACGTACAGACACGTGTCAAGCAGCGTTACGTAGATGATCGCGCTGTGGGGTGTGCTGCCTGAGTCGGAGTCAATGCGATTTATCGCTTTTAGTTTATTTCAGTTAAAATATTTAAAATCTCCCATAGAAACGCACTGACCCAATGTTCAGAATCAAATCTCAAACGATAAAACTCAAATTTTAACTGATATGGATGACACACACACACACACACACACACACACACACACACACGCACACACAAACACACACTACACATGACACACACACATCAAAAACGACACATTCACACAACACACACTTAAACACCATACACAATACACAAACATACACTCACTCATATACAAACAAACCTGCACGTGGCCAAAAGTATTAGGACACACGCCTGCACTTGGCCAAAAGTATTAGGACACACACCCACACGTGGGCAAAAGTATTGAGATATATACCTTCACATTGGACATACACCCAGATTTGGGCAAAAGTATTGGGACACACACCTGGATTTGGGAAAAGTTATTAGGACATACACCCAGATTTGGGCAAAAGTATTAAGACACACACTCACACGTGGCCAAAAGTATTGGGACACAAAGCTGTATGTTGCCAAAAGTTTTAAGATACACACCCACACATGGCCAAAAGTATTAGGGCTTAAAGCTGTACATGGCCAAAAATATTAGGATACACACCTGCATATGGCCAAAAGTATTAGGACAGAAAGCTGTACATGGCCAAAAGTATTAAGACACACCTGCATATGGCCAACAGTATTAGGACAGAAAGTTGTACGTGGCCAAAAGTATTAGGACACACACCAGTACATGGCAAAAAGTATTAGGACAGAAAGCTGTACATGGCCAAAAGTAGTAAGACACACACCCGCATGTGGCCAAAAGTATTGGGACACACACCCACAGATGGCCAAAAGTATTTTACTTAAAGCTGTATGTGGATAAAAGTATTAGGACACACACCCCTACATAGCCAAAAGTATTAGGACAGAAACCTGAACGTGGCCAAAAGTATCAGGACACACTTCCATGTGGCCAAAAGTTTTAGGACACACAACTACACATGGCCAGAAAATAAGTTGAAAACAGTGCATACTGCTACAAAGTAGAACTTTAATACACATACTGTATATCATTTGTAACGATTCCAGTGTAAAGGTAAAGGTAATTTACAGACTGCGTTAAGCTAAGGCAATAATTCATATGGTCTGAGTTGACAAAGAAAGTACTGTAATGTTATTTGTTAAATAAGAACTGTGGAATTTCCACAATTTCAACTGTTCTGTAGTGACTTGAACAATTTTAGAGCAATCTGTGAGTTACTTGAAAGACAACCTGCATAGGTGCCAACATGTTTGCCCGCGGATCTATATCCTCTAGAATTTCCTGTTTCAGTAGCTGTAGCACAGCTGGATGCTGTGGACGTTTCTTATGATCGGCAGGGGTTACAGCTCCAGTTTTCCGAGCCTTGTTGAAAACTGTGATTTTAAGAAGTTGAGACAGCTCTTATCTACTCTCCCCTGCCTCCATCATAGACTCAGAAAGACTGCTCGTTCAAACAGAAATAACAGGCCATGTCAGACTGAAGTACCATAATCATACTTTTGTTTTGTGAACAGAATAATGAGACAGGAATGGCCTACAAAAACTTCTTTAGAATCTGATCTTCCACTTAAATAAGCACAGAAGGGGCAGACACACAGGGGCTAGGACACTATTTCAGACCTACAGTGGGTGAAACGGAAGCTGTTTCTCTGGAATATGGTAATATCAGTTATAAAATCATAACGCAGACTGACGTGTTGAACAAATGAACAGTTATCAACCATTTGCCCTTCACCAGTCTGCTTTTAGCGAGCGTGTCATGCTCCCCATTCCTCTCCTTAATGGAGTAATCCGTTTCCATGGAATCCAGAAGCACATTTTAAGCTTCAGTCCCAATGTGACCAATAACCTACATAAACGTAATTCAAATTGATTGAAGTGTTAAATCTGTATGTGCAGATTAAGTGCGAAATGGAAAAGTCTGGAAAATGCATTACATTTTGCCAGTGTTTTTTAACCAGAGCATAAAAGAAAGCAAAAGAAAAAGATTGTTTTAGGTCTCAGAAATGAGTAGAGTGTTCAGGACCAGGTCTGGACCAGAACCAAGTCGGGTGTAGATAATTCATGTAAATTCAATGATGCTTCATGATGCTACCATGGAAACTTAGTCACTGCTGATTGGCTGAGCAGAGACACCCCTCTAGAGTAAAACAAAAATCTAAAATGTAATCAGATTGTGTACAAATGGAGGAAATCCAAGACCATTGTTACCCTCCCCAGGAGTGGCCGACCAACAAAGATCACTCCAAGAGCAATTCGTGTAATAGTTGGCGAGGTCACAAAGGACCCCAGGGTAACGTCTAAGCAACTGAAGGCCTCTCTCACATTATCTAATGTTAATGTTCATGAGTCCACCATCAGAAGAACACTGAACAACAATGGTGTGCATGGCAGGGTTGCAAGGAGAAAGCCACTGCTCTCCAAAAAGAACATTGCTGCTCATCTGCAGTTTGCTAAAGATCACATGGACGAGCCAGAAGGCCATTGGAAGAATGTTTTGTGGACGGATGAGACGAAAATAGAACTTTTTAGTTTAAAAGAAAAGCGTTATGTTTGGAGAAAGTAAAACACTGCATTCCAGCATAAGAACCTTATTCCATCTGTGAAACATGGTGGTGGTAGTATCATGGTTTGGGCCTGTTTTGCTGCATCTGGGCAGGACGGCTTGCCATCATTGATGGAACAATGAATTCTGAATGATATCAGAGAATTCTAGAGGAAAATGTCAGGACATCTGTCCATGAACTGAATCTCAAGAGAAGGTGGGTCATGCAGCAAGACAACGCCCCTAAGCACACAAGTCATTCTAACAAAGAATGGTTACAGCAAGAATAAAAGTTCAGGTTTTGGAAATGGCCAAGCAAAGTCTGACCTTAATTCCAATGGAAATGTTGTGGAAAGGACATAAGCGAGCAAGCTAATTGTGAGAAACCCACCAACATCCACAGAGCGAAGCTGCTTATGTACGGAGGAAGGGCTAAAGTCCTCCAAGCCGGGTGAGGATGATCAACAGCTAAGGAAACGTTTAGCGTGCAGTTATTTGCTGCACAGGGGGGTCACACCAGATACTGAAAGCAAAGGCTCACTACTTTTGGCCCCTCACCTAAGATGTAATACGGATCATTTCCCTCCATAAATAAATGAACCAAGTATAATATGTTTGTCTCATTGTGTTAACTGGGTTTCCTTTATCTACTTTTAGGACTTGTGTGAAAATCTGATGATGTTTGAGGTCATATTTATGCAGAAATATAGAAAAATTCTAAAGGATTCAACAAAATTTCAAGCACCACTCTGTAGCTCTTGATGAGCTGTTCTACACGATGAGTCGAGCTCTGATTGGTCAGCCTGATTTTAACGGCCCGGAAAATCAGAACAGACTTGTTCAAGCTCAGCGACACCAGTTCCGTCAGTTTCGGACTCCGTTGTGAAGGACGGCATTGAATATAAATGTGGTGTTTTTAAAAATTTGATGTCTGCGTTTAAATGTCTGTAAAATCAGACTCAGTGTGAAAAGGACTTTAGTCAAGCAATTCTGTCTGACAAGTCAATTCATGTGTCTCCCAACTCTAGGAAAATACTAGATAAATAAAAGAGTATTCTAATTATTCTATTTTTATCATTATTATTTATTTTATTATTACATGTTGTAAAGAGCTCTGCTTCTAAACAGGCTGTATTATAGTAAGCCTTCCTTCATATCCTTTTGAGGCAATAGCACACAGTGCGGGCTATTTTAATTGTGTTTGCTTCGGTACATGGCCGACCCTCCACTAATTATGTATTTTAGAACAGCATTTAGATGTCAAGTAGAAACGTCGAACTCAGCGTGCCTCCGCAGCCCTTTACTCTGATGCAGCAAAGAGTGGCAGGTCATTCATTAGCACTTTATTACCTCACAGGTAACAGGTCTTATAAAAGCCAGAATGGTTTAAAGTCAGCTTTTTATAAGCAGAGCTGCATGTTACAAGCCTGGGAACTTCTTCACACTTTCTGTCTGAGCTCATTCTATTTGGAAAGCTAAGAAACTTCTGAAACACTTCCAGTTGAAAAACACTGGACAGACAGGGCGTTTCCATACCACAGTATCTGCAGGAGCCTGTTGCAGGGAATCCGGCCTTGCTTTGACACAGTTCATCAAAACAACATACAGCCACAGCATCCAAATCCAAAAAGTAGATAAAGAGAAACCCAGTTAAAGAAAATGAGACACAAAATATTATTTACTTGGTTCATTTAGTTATGAGGAGGAAAATTGATCCAAGATTACATATTAGTAGTGGCAAAAGTAGGTGACCCTGTGCTTTCAGTATATGGTGATGACCCCCCTGTGCAGCAATAATGACAGCTAAAGTTTACTGTAGCTCGTTGATCAGTCCTGCACACCGGCGTGGAGGGAATTTTAGCCCATTCCTCCGTCAGAACAGCTTCAGCTCTGGGATGCTGGGCGTCTTCCCCACATTAGCTGCTCAACTTCAGGTCCTTCCACAACATTTCCATTGGATATTAAGGTCAGGACTTTGACTTGGCCATTCCAAAACATGAACTTTATTCTTCTGTAACCATTCTTTGGTAGAATGACTTGTGTGCTTAGGGTCGTTGTCTTGCTGCATGACCCACCTTCTCTTGAGATTCAGTTCATGGACAGATGTCCTGACATTTTCCTCTAGAATTCTCTGATATCATTCAGAATTCATTGTTCCATCAATGATGGCAAGCCGTCCTGCCCAGATGCAGCAAAACAGGCCCAAACCATGATACTACCACCACCATGTTTCACAGATGGGATAAGGTTCTTATGCTGGAATGCAGTGTTTTCCTTTCTCCAAACATAACGTTTTTCTTTTAAACCAAAAAGTTCTGTTTTGGTCTCATTCATCCACAAAACATTCTTCCAATAGCTTTCTGGCTCGTCCACATGATCATTAGCAAACTGCAGATCAGCAGCAATGTTCTTTTTGGAGAGCAGTGGCTTTCTCCTTGCAACCCTGCCATGCACACCATTGTTGTTCAGTGTTCTTCTGATGGTGGACTCATGAACATTAACATTAGCCAATGTTAGAGAGGCCTTCAGGTGGTTAGAAGTTACCCTGGGCTCCTTTGTGACCTTGCTGTAGCTTTAGCAGATATGCAATTAGTTGAATCACGAAGTTCAAAAATCAGTCCAAAAATTCAGATGAAAAAATAAATAAGCTTTATTAAAGTCAGCTCGAGCCAAAATCAAAAGTAGAATGTGCACAATGCAAGCCAGTTGTACACAATCTGAATTTGTGGGTCTCAGGGTCTGCTTAAATACCGGTTCACCAAGGTTAGTCTCAGATTCTGTCACCATTATCTCAAGATCTCGCACTCTGGCCTTGTTTTGAAGATAATGGTGAATTCGGCTTTCACGCACGCTTTGTTATATACAGTTGAAACCAGAAGTTTACATACACTATATAAAAAGACACAAATGCATTTTTTTCTCACTGTCTCACGTGAAATCAGAATACACTCTTCCTGTTTTAGGGCAATTAGGATTACCAAAATTATTTCTATGTGCTAACTGCCAGAATAATGAGAGAGAGAATTTTTTAAGGCAAATTTTATTACTTTCTTCAAAGTCAAAAGTTTAAATACATTTCATTAGTATTTGGTACTGTTGCCCTTAAACTGTATGACTTGGGTCAAATGTTTAGGATATCCTTCCACAAGCTTCTCCCATAGTTAGCAGGAATTTTGGCCCATTCCTCCTGACAGAACTGGTGTAACTAAGCCATGTTTGTAGGCCGCCTTGCTCGTACCTGCCTTTTCAGCTTTGCCCATAAATTTTCAATAGGATTGAGATCAGGGCTTTGTGATGGCCACTCCAAAACATTGACTTTGTTATCCTTAAGCCATTTTGTAACCAGTTTGGCAGTATGCTTCGGGTCATTGTCCATTTGGGAGACCCATTTGCACCCAAGTTTTAACTTCCTGGCTGATGTCTTGAGATGTTGCTTCAGTATTTCCACATAATTTTTCTTCCTCATGATGCCATCTATTTTGTGAAGTGCACCAGTCCCTCCTGCAGCAAAACAACCCCACAACATGATGCTGCCACCCTCATGTTTCACAGTTGGGATGGTGTTCTCAGGCTTGCAAGCTTCCCCCTTTTTCCTCCAAATGTAACGATGGTCATTATTGCCAAACAGTTCAACTTTAGTTTCGTCAGACCACAGGACATGTCTCCAAAAAATAAGGTCTTTGTCCCTGTGTGCATTTGCAAACATTAATCTGGCTTTTTTATGTTTCTTTTGGAGTAATGGCTTCTTCCTGGTACAGTGGCCTTTCAGCCCATGTCGATACAGTACTCGTTTCACTGTGGATAATGACACACTCTTACCAGCTTCAGCCAGCATCTTCACAAGGTCTTTTGCTGTTGTTCGTGGGTTGATGTGCACATTTCGGACCAAAGCACGTTCATCTCTGGGACATGGTATGATGGCTGGACATTCCCATCTTGTTTGTACAGATGAATGCCTTCAGATGAAGGCACCTTCAGGCTTCTGGAAATTGCACCCAAGGATGAACCAGACTTGTGCAAGTCCACAATTCTCTTCCTGATATCTTGGCTGATTTCTTTCGAATTTCCCATGATGTTACACAAAGAAGCAGTGTGTTTCAGTTGTGCCATAAAATACATCCACAGGTGTATTTTATGGCACAACTGAAACACACTGCTTCTTTGTGTAACATCATGGGAAATCTCTAATTAACTCAGATGTTGCCAATAAACCCATCAGAAGCTTCCAAAGACATGACATCAACATATGGGCTGTCCCAAATTGTTTAAAGGCATAGTAATCTTAGTGTATTTAAACTTTTGGCTTTGAAGAAAGTAATAAAAATTGCTTTAAAAAATTCCCTCTCTCATTATTCTGGCATTTAGCAAATAGAAATAATTTTGGTAATCCTAATTGACCTAAAACGGGAAAAGTTTATTCTGATTTCATGTGAGACAGTGAGAAAAAAATGCATAGGTGTCTTTTTATATAGTGTATGTAAACTTCTGGTTTCAGCTGTATATAGTCACTTTCCCCTTCCTATTAGTAATACATTGCTATAGTATTACTGGCCTATACATTGCGTGATTACGCCGCATAATTACGCTCTAATACGTACTTTTATGCTTAATTTGGCTTTTCCGTTTACAAATGCAGTCAGCAGGACACATACGTAACCAAGCCCTCCCTCACCAAAACCTGGGCAGAGAAATTGTTCTGAGTACATTGTGGTACACTTGGATGAAGTCATTCTCGTTCACAGCGTCGAATCAAATGAACCTGAATCAGGCACTCGTTTGATTGACAGGGCTCTCACAAGGCCAATGTCCAGATTGCCTCAGGAAAATACACCCGTTGGCCAAGTTCTCGGCCAATTCTCATAATAAACGGAGCTACGTCAACTCTTGCTCCTCACTAGGCCTATGTGGTTGCCCTGGAAACTAACCAAAACAGTGGCAATTGTTTATTCTTTGGAGAACAAGAGCTTCTCACCAAGATAACAGAGTCAGCTCGGCCTCTATTACAAAGCTGACAGGGAAGGATTAGTTGTAGTTCCAACTTATCAAATTATAATACCACTGTATCTAAATATGTGATTATCATTCTTTTGGAATATGTAGTTACAACTATTATGAATCTTCTGCACTAATTTCTCATCCAACTATTAACATAAGGCCTATTAAAGGGCCTAAGCACTCAACTCTGGGAACCTCTGAGACCACAGATCCAGACACCTGCCTGACCTTGGTGATAAGCACACATAGTCTCAATAGAAAACACACAGCTCCCAAGACAGAGTGCACAATTACAATCTTATGGAGTTAAAGTAATGCTATATTGATTACACATAAATGACTACTACTTAATGATTAACTAAATTAATGTGAAGATATGTATGAATGTGATTAAGCAACGTACTGGATTATATGTGATTATGTGTACTTAATGATTAACATATGATTACATAACGGTTAACATATGAGTGATTATATGAATGATTAACTAAGGTGATTACATCATGAATAAACTTGAACAAAACCCAAACAAACTACCACAACCTCACCAACTATCACACTCCTTGCTCTTGGAGTGATCTTTGTTGGGCGACCACTCCTGGGGAGGGTAACAATGGTCTTGAATTTCCTCCATTTGTACACAATCTGTCTGTGTGGATTGGTGGAGTCCAAACTCTTTAGAGATGGTTTTGTAACCTTTTCCAGCCTGATGAGCATCAACAGCTCTTTCTCTGAGCTCCTCAGAAATCTCCTTTGTTCGTACCATGATACACTTCCACAAACGTGTGGTGTGAAGAGCAGACTTTGATAGATCCCTGTTCTTTAAATAAAACAGGGTGCCCCCTCACACCTGATTGGCATCCCATTGATTGAAACACCTGACTCTAATTTCACCTTCAAATTAACTGCTAATCCTAGAGGGTCACATACTTTTGCCACTCACTAATATGTAATATTGGGTCATTTTCCTCAATAAATAAATGACCAAGTATAATATTTGTGTCTCATTTGTTTAACTGGGTTCTCTTTATTTACTTTTAGGACTTGTGTGAAAATCTGATGATGTTTTAGGACAGAACTATGCAGAAATATAGCATATAGAGCCCTATAATGTGAGTAATTGCCGTCGTAGGCACGAGACACACCAGTATTCCTGTGCCCATATCTCACGTTTTCTTTATTTGCCTGTATATACACTGTTTAAGTCTACAATACAGCTCCATTAATGCATATAATGCCTTGTATAGTGTGGATTTTCTGGGGGGCTGGAACAGATTAATTCAATTTACATTATTCCTTATGGGAGGCGTGGAAAGGGAACAATCGTGAGCTGCAGGGACCGAGGAATAAAGACGTGCACATTTGTTAATCTGGACGTTCGTGTTCAATGAAGCGTCGGGTTAAAGACGTGTCACTTATTGATGAACTGCTGCACAATTGTATTACCTGTCAGATCTGTCTATACACAACAAAGTGTAGTTACACACTGAATTAAACTGAATTATAACATTAGTGCAGGTGTACATCACATGCTGCATTGTAAATACGTCAGCCCCTTTTAACATTTACATTCTGGCGCATGTTTGTTCAGCTCAGTCGAATTACGTTGTTTTTTCTACAAACCTTTCTTTTTAATGAACAATTCGAGCTAAGCCCAATTCAATGAAGGCCCTAATGTAACATGGGGGCACCCCTGGTCTGCACCATGCGTCACACAGATCCAACCCCCACTCTGAGGAGCTAGGAAGTTCAACCAGCAGAGAGAAGCAAAGGTGCACAGCACAAACCAGCACAATGTGATCTGGGAACTCAGTTTCCCAGAACCCTCCAGTCTAATTAGCTGGAATCACTGTTTCCAACACTATTTAGTCCAACGCCGTGTTTTTGTCCTCTATGTATATACGTTCAGACAGTAGACTGAATTTAATAGAGAAGAAAAACTCAAAGTGGGAAGGAATGAAGAAGGAAAAGAAAAAAGAAAAGAGGGAAAGTTCGAAAAAAAAAAAGTGTATAAGAAAGTATAAAGACAACAAATCACATTTTGGATAATAGAGCTATATAAGTTCTGAAAAATAAAGACATTACCACGTTTGAAATAGCGTTTATATTGGGTTAGAAGTTCACTTCAGTTTGATTTGGGGTAGTAAGGTTTATCACTCCAAACTCATGGCGATTTTGAGTTTCTTGGAATAAATCGGTTGGCATTGATTTTGTTTCAGGTTCCCACTCTGTAGTTCAAACGAGTTTGGTCCCGCTCATAGAGCCGAAGCAGCCGTCAGTCAGTGTGATGAAAGGGGTAACATATAATATATAGGTCTCATAAACATACCAGCACTCAGCAAACACTTTATTTGGAACATTATACTAATGATGCATTATCGTGCTCAAAGTAGCCAAAACAAGATGGGTCCTTTGTGGTCATGAAGGGATGCACATGGTCAGCAACAATAATCTAATAGGCTGTGGCATTCATCTGAGGAATGTCGGGTATTAATGGTATTAAATGTTCCAAGACAACATTCCCCACACCGTTACACCTCCAGCAGCCATAAATAAGCTCACCGGACAAAATATTAGTCACTGTGACTGGAACGTACCTAATAGAATGTAATAGGAGCATGAATACATGTTCAGCGTTCAGTCTTACTTGTTGTTCCAGGTAGTCCCACAGATTTTCAAGAAGATTCACATCTGGGGATTTTGTGGGCCAGTCCAGATGTGTACCTGCTCCTGAATGTTCATCATGCCAATCAGTCACATTTGGACCCCTGTAAATGTGAAAACTGTCCTCTTGGATTCAAGGATAGGATTGTTATGATTCTCAGTAAGATCGTCTTGATGCATGCTCAATAATCCAGGTAAGAAAATCCCAGAAGTTGAATCTGTTCATCTGTTCATCCGACAAAATCTATGTCCAGATGAACAGATTCAACTTCTGGGACTCAGTAAGATCATGAGCAAAAGGCAAAACCTTGTTTTCCAGCAGCCCAATGTGGGCACTGTGGTCCAAATTTACTGTCACCTCATGCAAAAACACCCCCAGATCATCCCTGATCCACACCTTGCACGCGATCCTCATTGAAGGCTTCCTGAGGTCTTCAATAAACACGATGCCTAACATCATCACACATCCAGGCAGAAACCAGATTCATCTAACCAGAGAACCCGTTTCCAGTCATGACCAGTCCATTTTCGTGTTGTTTCACCCACTAACCTGGCGACTTTGAGAGCAGAAGTGCCACTCTGCTCTGTATGTTCATGGTATGCAGCCCCCTGTGGATTGTTCTTTCAATTGGTTCTGAAGGACCTGCGGGGACTTCTAAAAGCAATTCTTGCCTGGAAGAGAAGTGATTTTTATTCACAAGCCGTGAAACTCGCCACAATTCTGTGGAATATTTCCTGTAGACTAGGATTTTTGCCACTTCGATACACCTGCAAATTCAGCTACTCCCTTCACACCACGGCCCAAATACAATCACTGCTTTTTGCCAATCATTAACATCTGCTTTGTGACCCATTTTCCACACATCAAAGGAGACACTCACTGCACTGTACCCCCTTTTCTCAATCTATGAATCCCGTCACACACCCCACAGGTATTTATAGTCCGATCACCCTCATGCTGCGCCATCTGAAGGAGCCTAAAGTTACTACCACCTTAAAGATGCAAAGTGACTCCGGGGAGCTTTTATATACACACAGTATGTATTCACAAATTATTATTATTAATAGTAGAGGTTAGTATTTGCCATAAATACATCCCTTTGCTCATGTATTCTCCCCAAACACACCTCACCACTGTACCCTTACCCTTGCTTTCCTTGATTCCTATGAGCTCAGCTAGAGAAATGATACGTTCTTACCGGTGGAACTTCAATCGATTCACAGCTGAACGATGAAGGATCTTGGAGCCAAGGAGGCGTCAATTAGACTATTCAATAGAGTGCTGAGTATCAGCGGGAGGCAAAAGTGAGAGTAAGAGAGTTAGAGTTCCAAAGGGACCAGACAGTAGGAGCCCAGAGTGAGCCAAGACACAGCGTTCAGACCCAGTACTTTTGCACTGGTCTTATAAGACCTAACCATTATGTGCAACACTCTGCTTCTAATATCCAAAACCAGCCCATTATAGCAGCCTCACACACATACAAACCAATTCAACCTTACAGTCAGACACACTGGATCAGCTAATGCTCTGGATTTATCTAGTTTCTAAGCCTGACTTGTATCTGGCAGACATCCTATATTATTTACTTCCCTCTTGTCCTGGGTAAAGTTTGCTCATTCCATGGCTATAACCTAAGTGAACACTTGATGCAGCACCAGGAAAGAAATAATCATCGATAAGCAGATGCTTACGAGGCTCACAGGTATCAGGAGACAGAGCCCTGTCCCTCCACAGGGCTTTCTCAGCACAGAGCCAGACTGGAGCTTGTCTGTAAAATGGATGTTTGACAGCAGTACTGCTTTGCTCGTGAAACCCTGAAGGTCACGACCAGGAAATCTGTGATCCTCGACAACTGCCATAGATTAAGACAGTAAACATACACCAACAAATAAACACAAAGACATTCTGTTAGAAATAAATCTATGATTATAGCTGTGTTAGTACAGGGATCATTATAATTGTTTACTGAAATGCAGTAAATGAGCTCACAGACTGTCAGTGTATTTCAGAACA
The DNA here is from genome assembly GCA_025084515.1 of Ancistrus triradiatus. Taxonomy (NCBI): domain Eukaryota; kingdom Metazoa; phylum Chordata; class Actinopteri; order Siluriformes; family Loricariidae; genus Ancistrus; species Ancistrus triradiatus. The sequence goes on from JAJAGP010000090.1 coordinate 13,841, forward strand.
GAATTTCTCTTCTTCAGTTTGCTGCTGAAAGAATTTTTGCCAGGGTGTCATAATATGGCCTCTCCAGCCAGCCAGCACTCTAGACTCCATTCCCCAAAATGCATTGCCAGCACAAACCCCCAGCCAAGCCTCAGGAATGTACTAATTCAATTTGCCGGCTCACATATTTCTCACCTAGATTTCACATTCAGCATATACTGTATTCTCCATTATGGCCACATTCCAGCCAAAGCAAAACAGCGCCACCTACGTCACCGGGTTTTCCCAGCTCTACTCTGGCATACGATTTACCAATGACCTGTTTGAGCTCCATTTCGCTGATTTTATTAACGTCAACAGATATGTTTTTATCATATCATATCACCAATGTTAATATTGTCTTATTTTCCGTCTTAATTCTGTACACCTCGTTGCACCTTCACCTACTGCTAATCCAAAGTAAGTAAAACTGACCTCAAAACTTGTGCATTAATATAAGAATTCAGTAGTTGTGAAGGGTCGGCGGGGTGTGCATATCTTACCACGGCTTCGAGTGTAGCTCAACAGTCTGCTTTATAAGTAACAACATGCATCACCATGGCTTGATAACGCTGATGTGTTATTCGGTGGTGATACTGTCAATAAAAATATTCTAATGAATTGTTTTGTCAGGTCTTGTAACATCCTACTGTGAGAGCAGTTAACAGTGCATATTGGTCCAACGTTACATGCATAAACACCCATGCTTTATGTTTTTTTAATTCTATGAAACTATGACCAGGGTTAAAAACTGCCTCTGGTTACTAACACAGACATGAGGAGGACTCAGACAAGAGTAAACAAATGTAAGAGCTCACAGAACACCAAAAGGCAGGCAGAAAACTGAACACAAGCTCAACTCAAAGAGAACAGAAAGGACACATTTAAGCAACTAACACAAAGAACTGAGCCACTTGCTTGGATGGGATTTGCATATTTCTCCCTCTACAGAGCATAACATCATTAAACGATTCAAAATCTGAAAGATTTGCAGTGTAAAGGGTAAGAGCACAAGCCTAAACTGAACAGGGGTGATCTTCCGCTCCCTCAGACGGCACTGCTTCAAGAACCGTCATTCATCAATAGCTGATAGAACCACATGGACAAGGATTCCTTTATCAAACCTTTTATCAAGCTCTACAATACAGAGTTACATTCACAAATGCCACTTAAAACGTTACTGTGCTTAAAAAAGAAGCCTTATGTTATAACCATGTCCAGAAGCGGCATCGGCTTCTCTGGGCTTGGAGGCATCTGGGATGGACCATCATACAGTGGGGACGGGGATTGTGCTCAGACCCATCATGTAACAGATCTTTTTTTTAAAAAGACAAGAATGACCATCCAGATTGTTATGAGGAACAAGTCCAAAAGCCAGGCTCTGGCATAGTATGGGGTCGAGTCAGGGCCCTTGGTAAAGGTCATTTACACGTCTGTGATGCAGCATTGATGCAGAAAAGTAAACTGAGATTTTAGAGCAACATAAGCTGCCTTGAAGACGACATCTTTATCAGGGGCGTCCATGTATTTATCAAAAAACAATGCAAAACCACATTCTGCACCCATTACAAAGGTATGGATGTGGAAGTGTTAAGGTGTGCGGTATACATGGGCAGATGAGATGCATGTTCTAGTACAAAATGAAAAGTTTATTAATAATGATAAAAATTAACAAAAAAAATCAACACACAACTACAACTAAGATGAGACACAGCAAACTCAAATCAAACCTGCCGTGGTAGCCGAACACAAAGAAACCGCTAGCCGAGGCTAAGCTAACGAAACAGATTATGCCACCGCGACACAACTGGGAAAACGTGGAACTTAAATAGGCCGAGTCCCTTCTGTGTGTGGTAGCAATTAAAGTCCTACAGCCAATGAAAAGAAAGAAACAAAACAACACGCGATCGGCAGTCTGCGGTAGGATCCGGCCATCTTGGTCCCGCACGGGATTGTGGGCGATGTAGTCCCGATCGCCCACAACTGCAAAAATCAAGACAAAAACCGCTTTCGGGGCACGGGGAACAGGAAGAAGAGGGTACGGGTTCTGGGCTGTCCTGTCTGCAGTCCTGACATGTTCCAAATGAGAATGTACAGTATGGAGAATTTTGAAACAAAAATGAGACAATGACAGAAGAATGGGACAAAATAACTCCTTAAAGACTAAATCACATCATCCACTGTATGTACTAAATACTCCAAGGGGGCAAGAATGTGTGTGTGTGTGTGTGTGTGTGTGTGTGTGTAGATCCTACATATGCGTATGTGTAATTTGTGTATTGCTTTCTTATTTCTATTGTTTAGCTAGGACAGGTCTATTGTTCTATTTGTTGTGACACCACTTCAAGAAGAATTCCTCGTACACCCTGCACTTTCATTCATTCATTGCATTTGTGGCTGAATGCACCCTTTGACGCTCTGATTTATTCAGCACGTGATTACGATCTTCCCAGAAGACCTGAAATCCATGAAATATTATGTGCAGTACCAAACCGCCTCCAGTTGCAAATTAAATGTATATCATTAGACCGAGCAAAAACTACAGTACTGTTATCTGCCAAATTGGAACACCGCAGTGTCACGCTCATTTTCGAGGCATCCTTGTGCTCAAAAACAAACAGAAACTACACTAAATTTTCCGGTTATTGTTATCGCGCTGGCTTATCTACCAGCTGCAGGGAAATTGGGGCCAGTGTTTTGAAGAACACAGAGGAACAACTGCTCTCTCATACCACAAAAGAGGTTTTCGGAAGTTGATGGACGTATCAGCTCGTCTTTATTAGCCCGAGCTCACCCCACAGCCAAGCAGCAGGCCACTATCTCCTTCAGACAGCGGAGCATTGGCCTCTCTGTGGTCCTATTTAAAAGACACTTATAGTTTCGCTTCAAGGAACATGGTATCGTCTGCCATGGGAGATCTCTGATAACCACAAGCATAAAAAAGCTTCCTATTGGAATTCCTGCTTGGTGCAGGTTGCCTGTGGATACTGTTTATCTGCCATCAAAGTTACATAGAGTATAAAGATCCCGAACGAGTTCCTCATCCATATCATGGCTATAATTCTAAAAGTACAGAATTACATTGAGGATGAACCATTTGGAAGCAGTACTGCACAATCAATCACATTCTGACAATCATTAACTGCAGAAACATAACTAACTGTAGTATTGTAAGATAACTTGCTTAACCCAAGAAACTGATGCTTAGTGACACTGGAACTCCCAATTCAAGTATTTTTGTCTACTGTGGTGGTATATTTATCACATTATTTTTAAACACATATATTTAAACATTTACAGCAGTGGTCGACTGATATGGGTTTTTCAATGGGCGATGCTGATATTTAGAGAAGATGGTATGATGGACCTGATACTTTTGTTTGACGAAGCCAAAAATGCATCGATTGACAGTATTAGGAACAGCATGAGATCAGCCAGATGAACCAGAGACTCAACGGCAGAATGTGAACAAGTTTATATAGTTATAGGTTAGAGAGAATATACAAACAAAGGAGTACTACTTACAATAGGACAGGTCCATACACTTACACACCATGTACAGCTTGGTACCAATAAGTAGAGGGAATTCAGCCACACAAACATGAGGAAAAAAGTCTCAACCGAGTTAGAACAGTCTCTAGAACAAATGTGAGCTAAGGCAGTAAGGTAGTGAGCTTTCGAGGTAGTGAACTCCCGCCTCTGCTCGTGGATCCAAAGCATTGATTGGCTGCTGGAGCTTGGAGTTAAAAGACACATTTTCATTTCCAATTAGCAAAAAGCAAGCGGGCGTTAATTGGATGGACATTAAGTGGCACAGATGCTCCATAGACATTCTGATGAGATGTACCGAAGGGCCATGTGAGGTGATCCATGTCCAGAAAGTGTGGGACTCGAACCTGTCTATTAAACTAGGTTGTCAATAAGCTTTTATAATGACAACAACAATTAATAATAACAATAAACAATACTACAGACCTGCCACTGGTCTCTACTACCTGACCCATCAGAACGCAGGACTAAGCAGCGCCTTTGAACAATTATGTTTATTAGAAAATCTGTCTCGTGGAACGCAGATTTAAAAAAGCAAAAACATGCTTGCATGTGCAAATCAAATAAGCATGCAGAGCATAAAAACCACTGACAGTCCTCAAACAGACCGACAGTCAGAGGGCAAATCAGATGTGTCATCTCTAACTCCATGTAAAATATGCAGTGTCCTTATTTACACTCTGTGTGTGTGTGTGTGTGTGTGTGTGTGTACATGCACACTCAGTGAGCAGCGTGGCGTGCCAGGCAGCCAGCTTCTGTAGTGCATCAGCTGGGAGAGCAGCCACAGGCAGAGGGCAGCACTCGGCTAACCCACTCACCCACTCCAGGGGGAACCAATGTGATTACTGCATTACCCTGTGGCAGCCCGGTCTGCCCTCGCCCAACTTCTCCTCTCTCAGAATCAAAGACAAGCTTGGAGAGGGTCACAGCACCAGGCAGCAAACACAGAGAATGAATCAGATTTCAGAGAAACCCATCAGCAGTCTGAAAACCTGCACTCAGCATGTGTGTGTACACTACAGACTGAAACGTACAAGAACACACTATATATTCATCTAGAACTTTTTATCCTTTTAGTGGTTAACCCAAACCCGGTGCTAACACCATACACTAACTCTAACACAACCCATAACTCCACCTTCATTCTAGCTCCACAATGTGACCCAAACCTCAACCTAGCTCAACCTCGAAACACCCAAACCCAAATGTAGGCCAGTGCCAACAGCCTTGGCACAACTCTAACGCCTAAACGGCATTTCTAGCCAAGCTGTTATAGTTAGTGCTCCTGGAGACTCATGCTACAGACAGGTTCTGTTAATAGACTCCGCGTTTTTAACAATAACTAACTACATATTCTGTCTTCTCTCCAAGCTCGGGTTCCGGTACTAGGTCCAATCCTCACAGTAAGATCTTCTTCTGCTCCGGCTCCACATGCTGTAGTTTTACTTTCTCTTTTATTATACTCTTCCAAATATTACACTCTCTTTCATGTTTTTGTCTACATATTATTATATTTTATGTATTATATTTTCTTGAAATATGTTCTGTATTTAGCTTCCTTGTCTTGGTCCTCCCAGGCTTATGGAGTTTCCTTATACAGGTGTATATGCTTGAATATTTGAAGGCAGTACTCAAGATGGTCTACAACAGTAAATAAGCTGTCATTTTGGACAGCTTAGCTTTTACCTGAATAAGAATGATGACAGAGAAATGAATTGACTTAATACAACTATGGATTGTTTGTGTGTGAGAGACACCACTTTGTCAACAGTGACATGGTTCCCAAAACCCACACTCCAGTTAACCATTAGCTGTTTTTAGCACTCTGACTGCCTCATTGTGCCTTCATTACGCTCATTGTGTCAGCGGGAAGAGGGGAAAAAAGAGCTACTTCAAGGGATTTATGCACTCCAGTCTTCCATAGGCAGGCAGTAAAACTGCAGGCCAGTGATGCCTCCTTTCACAGTGCTACAAAAGGAAATGTAATTACCTTGATATGGCGGCAAAAAAAGGGCAAACTCTCAATATGCAGTAAACGCACTCACGCTGGGAGCAAGCAAGGCTAATTATGCAGCTGATCTGTAGGAGTTTTTCTCTTGCGCTCTCTCTCCCATGAAAAACCGCTCGTGATGGATCATGACCCTACTCCAGGCCCACGTGCCTGGTGCGAGCTCGGACGCTATCGCCGAGCCTCAGAATGGCTGTTCAGTGAGCGATCCTCTGTCTGAATAATACAGATTTGAGCGAACCGCACTGGCCGTGGCGTCTTCCCTGGCTTGGGGCGATCACGTTGCAAAGTAGCACGCATGAATATTTTGGAAGATCATTAAAAAAAGCCACCACTGGGTAACAGGAGAGCAACTGCTACCGGAGTTTAATTTAAGAATGCTAATGAATCGCCGCATTCATAAGCCTTACATTTGGCTGATTAAAGGGACTCGGAAGACGGGGGCAAAACGTGCAGGAGACTTTGGGGAAACGACAGCTAATCTTTCACAGTCTTGTTTTGCAGTGTTTTTTTATCACCTGTTTTGGCCCCTGCTTATCCTGGTCAGAGTTGCCGCAGGAAGACAGCAGCGCCGGCAGACAATGATCCCTGGAAGGGAAACACTCGGGATTCCCTACTTTAGTGGGTGCCACCATAGATGCACCAATCAGCCAAAACTTTGAAACCACTCACAGTCCAAATAACAGTTAATGCTGATTATCCCATTACAACACATTTAGCTCTGGGATATATTAGATGGTAAGTGACAGGTTCGACAGGTTTGGTTCAAGAGTAAAGACCTGAGTAAAGACCTGACTGGGTTGGAACGTCTCCTAAACAGCAAAGCTTGTGGGGTCCACCACGATGCTCACAGGGTGATGGCACCCAAGGCTCGTCGATGCCTGAATTCAACGAATCCTATCCCGCCTGGTCAAAACGAACAGAAGAGGTACTGTGCAACAAGTCACAGAAATGTTTAGTTTTAGAGAAATGCTCGGTGCCACCTGCTGAATCTGGGGCTTTACCACCACAGAAAGCTCAGAAATCATCAGAAAGTCCCATTTTTTTCCATCATGTGCACAAGTGATGGCATTAGGTAAGAAGCAGATGAGGCGATTGTCGGAGTTTGGTGCTCTGGGTTTTTTCTGCCCTGAAACCCTGGGTCTGGGTAAGCGTGTGGACGTTAATTTGACACTTAACACCGACCCAACATGGTTACGGACCAGGTGGTTTTAATGTTTTAGCTGATTGGTGTATATATTTCCTCCTGACAAGCCCAAGTGCTTTAATATCCAGCTTTTCACGCTGGTCTCTTTGGTTTATATCATTTCACTGGCTGCGGCAACTTGACAGAGACAAATGTGACTACTTTAGGTTCAATATCTTTAATAAGGAAGCATTAAAGCAAACTTGACCTTGAATGGAAAATATAATCTGCTCCATTTTCACCTCCCAATTTGTCATTCCTACACATATTTCTACAGAGTAAAGCTACCATTCTGGATAGATGAGGGCTAGCAGGTACTTCATGAAAGACACATGAAATAAAGAAAGATGTTTTTATGTCACAAGACGGCATAAAATCGCTCCCCTGCTGCCCTATAAAAAGGCTCCCAGAGGCTACTTTTGGGTAGTGTGCATCTTGGTGAGAGATTGTTGATGCTAGACATGCCTCTACGACACAGACATTGTTCCCAGTTGACAGACTCTGAGAGAGGGCGCATCATTGGACTGACAGAAGCAGGATGGTCATTTCTGGTTTGGTCATTTTCTAGCTGTTGGAGGTGTTGGGAGCAGTAGTTGATTTGTGGACCATGTCTGTACACAACTGTGAAGTGATGCCAAACTTTTCACTCATTACCCTACACTCAGCATAAGTGGTCTCATATAACGCAGTAGCAATTTGCCTATCAACTGCCACGCACATTGAATATTACAAGCTTATAAATATAAATATAATGCTGCTTTCAGGATTTTCACAAAACAGCTGATGAAGCACATATACACCTAAAGCCGGTTAGATTTACTGCAAATCAATCTGCTGTAAACAATATTCCCTTACAGACCAAAATAAAGGAGTTGTTGGAATCAAATTAAACTTATGTATGAATGTAATGATGATATATGTAAGTAATTACAATATTAGAGCGAAAGGATAAATTATTGGGGAATACTAACTGAAAGGAGGCTCTAGTTACCCTGTTAGGCCGCCTCTAGCCTGGATACAAGCTGAGATAAATATATGTATATTTGCAAAAGTTTCTTTTAATCAGAACGTGTCCAGAGTGGTGATGGACGATCTGCAGCTCTGTATTGTTCTTCCCTTTGGCAGCTTCAAACGCCGCTATTGTTTTCAGGTGGTCTCATCTGCAAAACGAGTCCAGATTATTAATAATCAGAATGAGAATTCATCTTAAACTTAAACCATTTCTCACCACCAAATTCCCTGTTTGTGTGTGTGCAGGAGTTACATGTTGCAGGCTGACTCGGAGGGGACCAGACAGGCCTGGACCAGAGCTATAGAGAACATTGCTCTGTTCAGTTTTCCCAAGCCTGATGACTCAGAGGTAACTGCATGGCAATTCTGTTTCTTTTCCTTCAAACCAGTCTTAATCAGCACAAATAACACCAGGTTCTCAACAGATATGGAGACACCAGGGTGAACCAGCAGCGCCTGGAGTTTCAGGTGGGTTTAATGCTGCATGAACATTACGTTAGCCACCTAATATCTGTTCGATATCATGCACTGATTGTGATTATATGATGTGCAGATGATCTGAGAGAGACGAATTCAGTCCACAGAGTCAAGCCTCCATGGAATGGTCTCTCCAATCTCACCCAGACATGCTTTATATAAATTCATTTAAATACATACACCCCACCTCTGCCAAGCTACCACTGTTGGGTCCTTGAGCAAGGCCTTTAATCCACAATTGCTAGGATTGAAAGACTGTATCAGTTATATGAGCTCCACAGGGAAAGTACTCCATGCAAAGGTCTGGTATAAATGCTATGGAAATCTGATCTGATCTATACATATCTGATATCTGTTAAATATCGCTCACTGACAGACTTCCTATGGCATATGTGTAATATTAGATCTGGAGAGCATGACCACGGGAACCTACTCGGCCCAAAAAACCAGCTCTTCCTCCAATGGTCTGTCCAGACTCGCAGCTTGCATACAGAATTAGAATAGAACTAGATCTATCACAGAGCTGTATCTCTGATACACATAAGTGAGACCTTTGAGAAAATCTAGGTTACATTCATAAATAAAACAAAGCCCCTCTTTGTTACAGAGTGTTTTTGGATGAAGTACAGGCTTGGAAAGGAGCTGGGGAAAGGAGGCCACAACACTGATGGCAGATAGGTGACGCTGCGTACATTATTGTCACTGATCACCACTATGTTGGAATTCAGGAGGAATCACTGATTTACAGTTCAGCCACCACTGAGCTGAATGTGTTTATCTTCGTCTGGTGATGGATGCAGTGGCTATTTCTATTTCTTACATGTGAATAGGTTGCAGTTAAATACGTATACAAGAAGCCCACCATGAAATGCATCACCATTGTAAGTAGCCATACATCGCTTGGGAGGTTTTAGCTTTCAGAAACCCTTTACAGTCCAGATATAACCTTACTATCCATATCTGTTCTAATCTTAGCCCGGTGAGGCAGAGCCTCGTCCAGCAGAGGTCGCTTTGACACACATGGCGTCCAGATGTCCTCGCTGTGATTATGTGATCGAGCTTCTTGAATTGAAGTTTGAGATGCCCAGCCCCTGCATGGACCTCCATAAATACCTCAACAAAGGGCCACTGACAAGACGTGGCCCAAATCATAATGGTGCCCTCCATCGGGACATCAAGACAGAGAACATCCTGGTCAACCCTGATAATCTTAAGATCAAACTGATCGATTTCAACTGCGGTGACGTGCTCCAGACCACACCATACAGAGAATATAAAGGAAATTCGATCAGAGGGATTAGCAGTTACAGGACCAGATCGAACGAATTAGACTGGAGAAGGGTTTTAGTGTTGCTGCTGATCCTTCTCTATTTCACTCAGGCACCTGGATAAATATTCCACCTGAGCAGCTAGCTCATAACCAGTACCACGGCTGTCCTGCTACAGTCTGGAGTCTGGGAATCCTAGAAGTACTTTGTGGAAATGTGCCATTTGAGAACGAACAGAAGATCCTCGACAGAGACCTGAACTTTACACGCGACCTCTCTGCAGGTAAGAAAATGCTCCAGTCATTCAACCGACCAAGAAACCATGCTTCAGATTGTGACAATATTTCTGACTCTACCGACCACATCACTGCACACGCAGCCTGTCGCCATCTGATAAGCAGCTGCCTTGATAAAAATCCTGAAAACCGGCTGAGCCACCATGAAATCCTGGACCACGAGTGGTTTGGGTTTCACAAATAAGTCCAGGTTAGCCAGAAGAGACCTAATTAGAATGAACTAAGAGAGCCTAGAACACATGGATTGTACTACACAAAGACTGATTATTTAGAGTGTAGTTCATATTAATTAACTCTTAAACTATCTCTCTTAATTTCATTCTATCTGTTTCTAATTCTGAGGAAAGAGCGTGGTGAGAGATGGGTGGGTGAGTATGTCAGAGCTTTGACAATTTACAAGATTCCTTGTAATTAGGATGGTCTTTGGATCCCATTGGATTTTGTGTTCCATCACTCACTGCTGGGTTGATTTGGATTTGGTGTGTCTGATGTTGTCTCGTAGAAAGATCTACTGAGAGGAACCAAAGGCCTGGCAGAAGCAGCCCATCTCAACTAAAATATTCTGGCAAATGGCTGAATCCATCAAAAGCCATCCAGCTTCACAACAGCTGAAACACAAAAGATACGCCTGGCAACCCGTCTCAACTAAAATATCCTGGCAAACCACAGAATAGATCAAGTGGCTTCAACCTTCAGAGCAGCTACAGGACCACGAGCTGCAAACCAGGCCTGAAACACCAACGAGCCACCATAATAATGGTTCGTCCAGCTCCAAAAAATGGTAACCATCAAGAAGAGATTAAATCCGATGGAGAGCAATTTTCTAACCATTACTGAACTTGAAATGAATATGAGTTCACAAAAAGTTATTCAGCTGAACCAACTGAACTTAATCAGTCCACAAGTGATCAAATTTCATCTTTTGTTGATTTTTATAAATATTTACAAAATCTCTGCAAAGAAAAAAGATCGAAATATGACATTTCTGCTACATTTCATGCGTAATTAATAATTCCATTCTGATGATCTAGTGAATCATCTGGAAAGATGCCCAAACCTGAGTAGAGATCATTTTGTAGTGCATGAACATTGCAGAATGTGCACATAACAAGTCATATTTCACATACTGCGTGTTCCCTGCACAGGCTGTGTTAGCCTTTTAATTAAACATTACAAACGTTTGTACCAACTGACATAGTAATTGAATCCCCGGGACAAAACTAAGGGACGTTACCACGAAATTGAGTGGGTCCTCTGGTCACTGTGTGTTTTGAGTACTAAACTGATGCCTCCTTTCTGGCAGTATGACAACAGCCACTCTAATGGAAAGCAGAATCCTGGAATTTACTGAATAACAGTTTTGTAAATTTGTTTACAAAAGAGTTTTCTTAAAAAGTGCCATTTATTTTTCTTTCTATCAGAAATCTGTATTTAATATAAACTAAGACATGCTGTATATTGAGCCTGTACAAGGCTAAAATGGCCATTGATGCTGAAAGCGATGTTAAACAAACCAAATAAATAATCACAAAAACACCTACTGGAGTCTTGTAAGGACTTCTATGTGGTCTATCAAACAAGAGCTCAAGACCACTAGAGTCGAGTCTGAGTCAAGACCAAGAATATTAGAATCCGAGTCTTAATCAAGGCTGACAAAGGACTGATTGTTGATATTCAATAACGAAAAGGAAAAAAATCAGTTCATAATTAACGTTGCCTCAGACAGACGCATCGACTGGTCTCAGCAATTTGAGTCCATTGTGGGAAAGAATTAATGTGACTTGATAACATGGGCGTGATCAGTGACCTCACACACTCACTCACTCACTCACTCTCCATGCCCACTTAATCCCAATTCAACCCTAGACAGGCTGCCAATTGATCGCAGGGCACAAGCAAACACACATACTCACTCAGGTACTCACACTGGGACACTATGGAGACGCAAACTGGATGTCTCTGGAATGAGGAAAGAAACTGGAGTATTTAAAGAGTCACTGAAATCTCACAGGCAGTGGCCAGACTGGGACTCCAGGTCTTTGGAGTTGAGGCTGCAGCATTAACCACTGTGCCATCGTGCCACCTATGATCAGTGGCCTCTAAGGGTTAATTAACATGAGAAATGCCAAGAAGGCAGTTACAAATAAGTCTATAAATAAACCCTGCGAGGACCAAGATCCAGAAAGTGAACAAACCTCCTTGGCCAGTCTATGCTACATGTAAGTGAAATTACATAAGGCCGCACAGATGTGCAGCAATCCTGACCCTGGACTCCGCCTTTGTAGAGTTTGCATGTTCTCCCACATTCCAAAGTGTGAGAATGTATGTACACCACGATGGATTTGTGCCCTCTCTAGGGTTGTTCCCGCCTTGTGCCCTGTGCTAGGCCCAGACTATCCCGCAACCCTGATCAGGATTTTAAGCGAATAAAAAAACAATTTAATGGATAAATTACACGAATATTTAATTCATAAGGATAAATAGATCAAATAGACAGAAGTTAGATAGAATAAATAAAACAGAGAATATAATCAAGCATGAAATAAAACAAAAGAGAGAATATAAATTTGTAAACATAAAAGTAACAACTATAATAAATAAAAGAAACAGAATATAATAAATAAAATGGAATATAAAAAAACAGAACATAATAAACTACAATAAACAATTAATAAAAGAGAATATAAAGTAGAGAATAAACTTAAACAGAGAATATGACAAAGCATAAAATGTAACAAATAAAACAGATACTATAATAAAACATAAACATAAAAAGTAGCAAATAAAGAAAAGACAACATGTAAAACAAATAATATAATAAATAAAATGGAATATAAAAATAGAGAATATCATAAACTAGAATATATATATATAGATATATAAATATATATATATATAGAGAGAGAGAGAGAGAGAGAGAGAGGGAGAGAGATATATATAATAAAATACTACATATAATAAACAATGTATTAATGTAATGAAGCAGCTGATCCAGAGAAGATTCCCGCCTTGAGAAACTGTCCAGACCCACAAACAATAGATAAATAAATTCCAATTAACTGACAATCAATAAACAATAGCTACAAATACAGAATTAAAACCTGGTCCACGGAAACAGCCCTAATGAAACACACCGAGCTTTGTTCAGATCTGCCCGTTCTTGTCGGATGCTTGACTTCTGTCTGCATAGTTTAATTAAAGCGGCGAGCGTTCGGAGCAGACAATGTGAAAGCTGAGCTTGCCATTCCTCAAGCCCTGCAAGAATGTGTGCGGCAAGTATTTATGGAAAGGAGATGACAGATAGTTGCTCTGGAAACACTGACAACAAAAGGGAAGGAGAGCAGAAGGAGGAGAGAAAAGGACGCAGAGGGGAAAAAAAGGAAAGGAAAAGAGGAGAAAAAAAAACAACTGCAGGCACTGCTCAAGGTGCGATGGGTCCGGCTCTGCGTGCGCCGTCACCATGGCAACAGGCGGGCGGAAAAGGAGCCGCCACGGCGTTAACATTCGTTCGGGGCGAAGCGGCGCGCGCGCCCATAAATCTGCCTCGCATAAAGAGGCACCAGCCTCTCCGCTAATGGAGTGAAGCCTGCAGGGCGCTCCATTCTTCTGCTATAATTATGATAAAAAGGACAGGACAAGGGTGTTGCTCTTTTCAACACAAAGAGCTGCAAACACACACCACCACACAACACGGCTACACAACACGCCAACTTGTCTCGAGGTGCGCATGAAGAACAAATCTCTCTCTCACACACACACACACACAGGTGTAGGAGCCGGACTAAAGCGGGCACCGGAGGCGAGCGTTCTCATTTATCACTTTGTTGTGATAATCTGTCCTAAACACAGCCCTGGGCTCGCAGATAAACTCTACAGGCGAGCCGGGGCTCGTATCTCATGCTCTGTCCTCATCGCTTCTCTCCTCGCCCTCGCCCTCGCTCTCGCCCGGCTGCTCGCTGGCACACCGGGTTAGCGGTGGCAGCAGCGTGACGGAGGAGAGGAAGTGGGAGAGCGCAGGCAACCAAACAAGATGGCACAGTGGCGTGAAGGTTATGACTTTGAGTCTGCCTCCGTGGCTCCGTTTGGGGACACGTGCACAGCGAACGAGTCAAACCGACACACACACTCAAATACACAACACAAGCAGCAGTGTGTGAGCTCAGGGAGATTCCCTATTACCAACAAACAGCTACAACACTTCCTTCAGGTATCTGGTTCACCGCGCTGGCAGGTAAATGGCCAGCAGGGCGGCTTGGCTTTAAGTCTGGTTTAAAGTCAAGCTGACGCCTTGGCATACTTTTGTGTTTTGCAACGTCGTGTTGTTGTTTTTTAACAAAACCATACAGTGTTATGTATCCCCAGATGAAGCACAACCTCGGCTCATGAGATCTGCCACTTACTAAGATTTTAAATGCTATAGAATGTCTCAGATCGTCATAAAGGTCTGTGCAAAAGTCTTAGGCCACCATTAGATTTGTTGTTTTACCAATAATGACCATATATAACCTCATAACCTCTTTTCCACTGATCTTCATTCCAATCTTTGTGAGATTTAACCTATCTTATCCTTTTGACCCTGTTCCCCTTCTGAAAAGTGGCTTCTTGGCTGCTACCCTTCCAAAACCATTCCTGATCTTCACACTGTAGAAGGCCAGATGTTGCTAGTGCTCAAGTGCAAGGGGAGGTCACAATAAATACTGACCCCTGTAGCCTATAGAAGCTGTTACACATTTTCTGTATTTTCTGGTTGTATTCTAATAAAGAGAATTATCTACGGACATTATACCATTGCTAAAACAATTCTATATCTAGCCTAATGGTGGCCTAAGACTTTTGCACAGTACTGTATATATCAGATCATTTCACAGACTCTGTAGGGTTTCCCAAGGACGCTCCCTCCACAACCCAAGGATACTCCCGACCCCACGACCCTGAACTGGATTAAGCAGGTATGAAAAGGGAGTGAGTGCTTCATAGAAACTGGTGTTGTGTTCGAAGTGATGTCATCCAGATGTGACATCGAGAGAAAAAGGAAAACCATTCGACTGCTGCGGCACTCCCAACGTACTTTCAATCATAGGTGTTCCCGCTAGAGTGAAGAATTGTGTGAATATAAATATAAATATACAGGTATGTGCCATTTATTGAGCATTGGTCAGCGTCCGTTCACCTTAACAGCCAAGGTCTTAAAAATTATAACAAATTATAACAGGAAATAAAAATCTACGGCCATAAACAAACTAAAAGAGTTATAGCATGTGTACTCTAACAGCCTTAAATATTATTTATTTATTTAATCTGTAATTTTCATCATAGCTACACTTCAACTATGAGAGACAAAATGAGAAAAGAAATCAGGAAAATTATTGTAGGATTTTTAAAAGAATTTAATTGTAAATCATGGTAGAAAATAAGTATTTGGTCAATAACAAAAGTTCTACTCAATACTTTTTGTGAACATAACCTTTGTGTTGGCAAATGACAGAGGTTCAAACCTTTCCTGTAAGTCTTCACCAGGTTGGGCACACACTTGTAGCTGGTATTTTGGCCCATTCCTCCATGCAGATCTCCTCTAGAGCAGTGATTGTTTTGGGGCAACATGGACTTTCAACTCCCTCCACACATTTTATATGGGGCTGAGGTCTGGAGACTGGCTAGGCCACTCCAGGACCTTTAAATGCTTTTTATGGAGCCACTCCTTCGTTGCCCGAGTGGTGTGTTTGGGATCATTGTCATGCTGGAAGCCCCAGCACCAGCAATGTTCCATCTTCAATGCTCTCACTGATGGAAAGGAGGTTTTGGCTTAAAATCTCACGATACATGGCCCCGTTCATTCTTCCCTTAACACAGATCAGTCGTCCTGTCCCCTCTGCAGAAAAAACAGCCCAAAAGCATGATGTTTCCACCCACATGCTTCACAGTAGGTATGGTGTTCTTGGGATGCAACTCAGCATTCTTCTTCCTCCTCCCAAACAAGACGATTTGAGATTTTACCAAAAAGTTCTATTTTGGTTTCATCTGACCACATGATATTCTCCCAATCCTCTTCTGGATCATCCATATGCTCTCTGGCAAACTTCATACGGGCCTGGACATGTACTGGCTTAAGCAGGGGGGCACGCCTGGCACTGCAAGATCTGAGTCCCTCTTGGCGTAGCGTGTTACTGATGGTAGCCTTTGTTACTTTGGTCCCAGCTCTCTGCAGGTCATTCATCAGGTCCCTCCGTGTAGTTCTGGGATTTTTGATCACCGTTCTCATGATCATTTTGACCCCACGGGATGAGATCTTGCGTGGCGCCCCAGATCGAGGGAGATTATCAATGGTCTTGTAGGGCTTCCATTTTCTTACAATTGCTCCCACAGTTGATTTATTCACACCAACCTGCTTGCCTATTGTAGATTCACTCTTCCCAGCCTGGTGCAGGTCTACAATTTTCTTCCTGGCGTCCTTCGACAGCTCTTTGGTCTTGGCCATGGTTGAGTTTGGAGTCTGACTGTTTGAGGCTGTGGATAGGTGTCTTTTATACAGATAACGAGGTCAAACCGGTGCCATTAATACAGGTAACGGGTAGAGAACAGAAGAGCTTCTTAAAGAAGTAGTTACATGTCTGTGAGAGCCAGAAATCGTGCTTGTTTGTGGGTGACCAAATACTTATTTTCCACCATGATTTACAATTAAATTTTTTAAAAATCAATGTGAATTTCTGGATTTTTTTTCTCATTTTGTCTCTCATAGTTGAAGTGTAGCTATGATGAAAATGACAGACCTCATCTTTCTAAGTAGGAGAACTTGGACAATCAGTGGCTGACTAAATACTTTTTTGCCCCACTGTAAATCAGACCCATTGTATTTACCGAATGTGAATAAACTTTCTTTTTAACAAATGATGTTCCTCAACTATTATGACTGAAGGCTCGTACACCAGTGCCAATATCTCACCTTGCAGCACAATGCAGTATATTGCGATTATACCACAGTTCCGTTAGAGCCATTTATTGTTAGATTTTAAGATAAAGAGGAGAACGATTTGTAAAGTAGTTCCATTCTATGTCACCCTGCTGTTAAAACATCATCAGACTATGGCCTTCAGTCATAATAGTCAAGGAAAAGAATTTCTCAGACAATAAACAGAAAAAGCTAAAAATACGTTTAACTCACGTTCAGCAAACAAAATGAGTCTGATTTATAAGGCAGGCTGTCACTAAGAGACACGATTCTACCAACAGAAGAAAACTGGATTTGATTTGAATTTTGTTAATGAAAGTCTAGGATCCCGTTATGCCTTCTGTTTTTTGATTACTCGAGTTATAGCACTCCCTGTTTAAATGAAACAAAGCTGACCAGAAAAAACTTGAAATACCTTGGGTTTATACTGTCTGCAATGAAATAAAGGTCAAAGGAAATGTAAGGAACACTGCTTTTTTATTTGCATTTTCCATACTTTTCCTGACATCAGGTTGTATTATTTAACCATTGCCACCATCATTTGCTCTGAAATCAGAAACTTGCTCGGTAACTGGCCTCTAACACATCCTTGGTCGTCTCGGCTGCGACTGCACCATCGTACCCTAACTGCAGTGGATGACTCACAGCCACAACGGCACTAAATCTCCCCACAGTCGCTTGCTTGAGGAGGCCCACGTCACACCTCAGAGAATTTCCAGGGCTTCTCCCTCATGCAGAGAAGAGACAGCGTGGCCTCCTTGCGCTCCAGCCAGCACTCGTATCCTCTCTCCAAAACAGAAAAGAGGTGGTAATAATGTGTGACTAAAGCTGCAGATATGAGCAGACAGCCCAAACCCCTTCGGTACCGCACTCAGGAGAACAGACACACGGATAGATAATGCACCGAGAGCTATGTGCTGTACACTACGCCTCATAGTGGCTGGGATTTGGTAATAAATGATTGGAAAGGCTGGTGATAAATGATTGGAATGGGTGTAAACATAGAGCACACACAGAAGGTGGTTCCACAAGAGGTCTTAAGGTATAAAGCTTCAACTGGTGCACCTATAATTCATAAACTATTTATGAATTTTTCATATTCCACCATACTGTAGCATAGCAGAAACAACAACTTGTAACTGTAACAACTGTAAGCTTAAAATGTGACAAATGTCCTGCCAGTAATAATTCTACCCCGCTAATCTGCCATGTTTCAGACCACCACTTTAATCCTACTTTAAACTTGTAATGCCGGATGATGTACAGCCCCTGTCTGTTATCAGAGATGTTATGTAAGGAGGTGACTAGGCACTGGTTGAAATATGAATGGGACTGTAGTACAGAAGCCCCGCCCCGTCATTAGAAAGAACAAATCGGCATATTAGGAAATATGTCGGAGAGGGAAGTCTCAGCCCCTTTGTAGTGGCGGGATGCGCATGCGCAGTAGATTCGGTCTTATCTGAACCCAACAACGCAAGTAAGTTCTATCATTTTTGTCAGATTATACCAGCAATTAAAAATATGCTAAAAACGTTAATTTCTCTTTCAGTTTCGGATATATAGGTCTCTCCCCGTTCAACGAGATAGGAGTCTGGTCTTGGAAAGCACTGCCCGATGGAGTTACCAAGATGGCAACGAAGTGAACGGACTTATAATGGCTTTGCTGTTATTCATTCCAGACTGGACTTCATGCTCTTTTGAAATCAAGAACTATTTCTCAAATTTGCGTAATCGAAGGGCTGCTTAGTAAAATACATTATGTCAGCATCAGATCTATTTTTTTATAACCTCGTTAAGTCGCCTCTCGGCAAAAATAGCCATGAATCAGACATGGGCGAGACACCGACTTTCGCTGCTAGAAGTTCTACAGAGCGCTGAGTAGAAGGGCATCGCCGATCGGCATGCGTAACATACAGCCTAGCCTACCCTAGCCTAGTCTAGCATAACATAGGATAGCATAGCATAACAGTCTGTTAACAGCTGGGAGAGGATCCGTCAGAAAAAAGAAAAGAAAACAGAGATGGAGGATAAAGAAAGTGAGACCGGAGATACAAAAGAAGAGTTTGTGCCCAAGAAAGAAGCTGTTTCTGAAGTCTGGAAGTTGCTGGGTTTTAAAAAATCAAGATGCAGACCACAAGGTAATATATTGCAAAGCTTGTCGAGCTGCTGTCGGTAACTCCAGTAACTTAGTTCATCGCCTCAGCAGAAAGTATGCATTGGAATAAAGAGAGTGTATGAGATTACAGCCGTAGGATTCGATACTGTTAACCAGTAACTTCAGTGAAACAGTGAAGCCAAAGGATCAGGCATTGCTTGGAGAAAAATTTTCTAAAGGGCAAGTCAAATCAAGTCAGATTTATTTCTATAGCACTCACAGCAGCTTTACAATTGTATCTTCCAATATCTAGGGCCAGTCCCAAATTGAGCAATCGTAGAGCAACAGTGGCAAGGAAAAAATCCCTAAATGTTATAAGGAAGAAACCTTGGGAGGACCAAGACTCAAAAATGGACCCAACCTGCTTGGGTGACTTAGATGATGAATGTAAGAATGAAAATAATTTATCTAATCAAAAAAGTCTGTAGTAATAGTTCAAAAAACAGAAACTAATTCAATTATAACACATAAATAAAATATTGAATAAGATAGTGTAACAAAATATGCATAATGGCATGATTTAGTCCGATACGCAGTCAGAGAATTTTAGAATTTTTTTGCAAATTTATTAAAAGGTAAAACTAAAATTTTGCATAAGTATTCAGACACTTTGCTATGACACTTGAAATTGAGCTCTGGCTTTCTCTGATTTCTCTTGATCATCTTTGAGATGTTTCTACACCTTGATTTTAGTTCACCTGTGGTAAATTCAGTTGGTTTTACATGGTTTGGAAAGTCACACACCTGTCTATATAAGATCTCACAGCTAACAGTGCATATCAGAGCAAAAACCAAGTCATGAGGAGGGAAGAACTGGCTGTAGAGCTCAGAGACAGGATTGTGTGGAGGCACAGATCTGGAGAAGGCTACAAAAATCTGCTGCACTGAATGTTCCTAAGATCCCAGTGTTTTAGCAAACTCCAGACGTTCTTTCATATGTCTTTTACTGAGGAGACGCTTCAGTCTGGTCGCTCTGCCATAAAGCCCAGATTGGTGGAGTGCTCCAGTGATGCTTGACCTTCTGGAACTCTCTCCCATCTGCACACAGGACCTTTGGAGCTCAGCCAAATCAACCATTGGGTTCTTGGTCATCTCTCTTAGCAAGGCCCTTCTCCCCCGATTACATAATTTGGTGGGTGGCCACCTCTAGGAAGAATCCTGGTTGTTCCAAATTTCTTCCATTTAAGAATTATGGAGGCCGCTGTGCTCTTAGGAACATTCAGTGCAGCAGATTTTTGTGGCCTTGTCCCAGATCTGTAGCTCTACACAATCCTGTCTCTGAGCTCTACAGCCAGTTCTTTCGTCCTCATGGTTTGGTTTTTGCTCTGATCTGCATTGTTAGCTGTGAGACCTTATATAGACAGGTGTGTGTCTTTCCAAATTATGTCCACTCCACTGAATTTACCACAGGAGAACTTTGATCAGGTGTAGAACCATCTCACAGATGATCAAGAGAAATGGGACAGTCCCAGAGCTAAGGAAATTTTAGTTTTCCTTTTTAATACATTTGTACTGAGTGCAGATTGATGGCGGAAAACTTGATTTATTTTTATTATTTTAGAACAAGGCCTCAACATAACAAAATGTCAAAAAAGTGAAAGGGTCCGAATACTTTCTGAATGTACTGTATATCTTTTCAGGGAGTGAAAATACTTCAGCCAAAAAAGGCCGAGCTCTGTATTTAAATTCTGTTTTTAATAAGTTACAGTTTGCACAATAAAAACTGTTTCAAGCGTACTCATAAATTCATTTATTGTGTAATGTTGTGGGGTGAAGTAAATCCTGACATAACCAAAGCCTTCATTATATACATGATGATTATTTCTTCTATATTTTACATACTCCTGACAGTAGAAAAAGCTACAAACATATCAAACCAAGTCATGCCCCCTCCAAAAAATACTGTGAAATACCATGAAACCTTTATAATTACATAACTAAATAATATATATAATGACAATTTTCGGTCATACTGCCCAGCACTAACAGCTTGTATCAGGCAAGAGTTAGAAAGCACGTATGTCTGAGCTGACTCGGTTGTCACTGTGTTTATCAGCTCTACTCTACAAAAAACGTGACCACGGAATCTGTCAGTCTCAATACAGGAGGTGGGTCCAGTGTGCCTTTCAATCCCATTCTGCTTCGTGTTGCTGCTGTGCCTGTCAGACCCAGTGAAAAGTGTAGCCTTGGTACCTGTCAGTCTTAATGAAGGAGGTGTGCCCACTGTGCCAGTCAGTCCCAATGAAGGAGGCATGGTCCCTCTGCCTGTCAGTCCAGCACAGAAGACATGGTCCCTGTGTTTGGTTCCGATGTGGTAGGGAGGGCACACGTGCCTCAAGTCTCAATTAAGAACGTGTGACCTCTATACCTGTCGGCCTCTGGGAACGAGGCACGGCTCGTGTTCCTGTCAGTCCAAGTAAAGGTGGCAGGGCATCGGTACCCATCAGTCTCAGTTATGGAGGTTTACTGGCTGTGCCTGTCAGTATCAGTGAAAAAAAACACTTGCCACGGACAACAGACAGCCCAAGTCTCAGTGAAGAGGCATGCCCGCGGTGCCAGTCCCATAGAGAGAGGTGTGGCATATTTGCCTGTCAGAACTCTGAGTCCGTCAGTCTCAGTCAGTGAGATCTAGGGTTAGGGTTAAACCAGTCTCAGCAAAAACATATAGAACAGAACATATCCACAAACACAGCAAACTAAAACGAAACCTGATTTTTCAGTAAAAACTGAAAATAAACTAAATGATAGAGAAGCTCAAAGAGGAGGGTGTTCCAAGCTGACCCTGAGTTAACATCAGCTGCTATTTATGCGCATATGAACACAGTAGTAAAGCAGTTTGTGTGTTAGACTATGAGGAACCACGCAGTTCCTAATACCGCAGTGTGGTAACCACTAGAATTGATGCTGATTACACCTGACTAGAGGCACCTGCTCGCTCAGGTATTTAAAGCAGTTTGAGAGCAGTGTCTTTTGTCGCATTCCTTGACGTAGCCTTTGACTGACTACCATTGGTATGTTGTGTGCTGCGGGGCGAGGTATTTAGGGAAAGATTGTAACGTTTCGTCCTTCGTAGAGGGGGAAAAGGTAGCGCCCCTGGCACTTTGAGCGTCAGCTCTGTTCGCTGCAATGCGAGCTTCCCCTCTGATCTACTAAGCATTCAATGATTATATGTACTCAGCATTTGTGAGTTTAAACTAGTGATCGGATGTTGCTTTTGTTTCCCGTTCGATGCATCGCAAGTACATTTTTATCAGCGCTTCCCTTTTGTGTTTCACCAGCTCAGCTGGTCGCTATTGCGCAAGCTTTGATTCAGGCTTTGATTCGCGAATCATTCACGGTGTCAACTCAGCGTTCTAGCTTCCGAACGAGTCCTTTCGTTTCATCCTTGCTCTTTATGGTGGTGGTAGCCTAGCGGGTAAGGTACTGGACTATGGACCAGAAGGTTAAAGGTTCAAATCCCACCTCTGCCAAGCTGCCACTGTTGGGTCCTTGAGCAAGACCCTTAACCCACAATTGCTTGGATTGTAAGACTGTACCAATTGTAAGTTGCTCTGGATAAGGGCGTCTGCTAAATGCTGTAAATGTTTACGCCTCCAAGTCAGCTTTATTAGCGTTTCTATTTGCCGATTAACCCAGTGTGTTTTCGACGTCTCAGTTTTTTTGCTTATCCTCTCCTTAGCCCCTATAATTGGATTGTTCACCCAAGCCAGCTACTTGCATTTGGGTCCTAACCTCCAGTTCACACAGCACAGTGAACCCTAACATAGACCAGTGGATTTCAAAGGCTGGGGCTAGCTAATGAATGTGTGGGAAACGGATCGATTTGAGGAATGTAGAGAGAGAGAAAATGAAGGAAGTATGATAATGTGAGTGCATATTTTCCGCATTGACCACGGTTACAAGCAAATACTGTTCAACACTACAGGCGGACGATCATTTACACTTGCTCCTGTCTGCAGTGCATCCCCGCATCAGCCAAAATCATTGTTCCTACAGAAGTAGGGGTGAGCAAAAGTTTCCAAAAGTATATCTAATTTGTGATCAAACGTGTGTTTAAAAGGGAAATCCAGGAGTGTGTTCCACGTTAAAAACGATACTAAAACCTTTTTTAAAACAACCTTAAGCATTTTTAATAAGATCTTAAAAATAACGAGTCTCATTTAATGCGTCAGCATGTTGAAAATGTTTAAAATGTGTATTGTTCATAATCTTCCAGCAATTTCTGACATTTGTTGTTTGATGCTATCATAATAAATGATGCGCACATAATAAAAAATAATAACTGGATGGATATGTTCCTACCGAAAAGCCTCCAGCGCGGTTCTCTCAGGAAGATGAGGAACTACTCGAGCAAACGCGCTCCTAAAATCCTCCAACTTCAGGAATCCACGACCTGCAGCAACAACACAAAAAACTTCAGGGAAGTAATTGTAAGTTAAGTTTGACTTAACAATAACACAAACACACTGTGGATCCACAAGCAGAGGTGGGAGTTAAAGACCAGAAGTCTGTCTCTGTTTAGAGACTTTTTTGGGCAAGTTTTTCATGTTTGGATGACTTTCAAATACTTATTTGTACCAAGCTGTAAAGTTGTTGGTTTAAGTGCATGTGCCTGTTCTACATAGTACTTACATTAAATTATTTCCATGAATCAAAAATATAAAGGGTTTTTTCACAAGAAAACTGTTTGAAAAAGACACATAAATGCTTCAGAGATGAAGCTGAAAACACGAGTGAATGCTGATGGTTAAAATGACTGAGACTTTTATTTGACAGAAGCCAAGAATGCATCAATAGACAGTATTAAGAACAACAAACAGGATCAGCCAGATTAAAAGAGGCTCAATGAGTGAATGTGAATCGGTTTATATAGTTATAAGCACACACAAGAAACACATGAATCAGGGTTGCCAGATCCCACAAGAGGAACAAGCAACAAGTCTATGAAAACAAGCCCAAAAGAAGCGAATTGGCTCAATAAAAAATGCCCAAAACAGTCGACCTACTACAATGTGACAGTGTGATCACTTAATCAGTTAATAAAAAGGATAATGTTCAACTTTTAACTTTAGAAGTTGAACAAAGCCGACCTGCAGGAATAACAAGAGAGACAAGATCAGGTAGCCCAAATAAGCACTACACATTAGAAACAAGCCCCAAAAACCTGCAAGTGAGTTCACAGACAAATAAGCCAAAAATCACTTAGAATAAGTGGACTTGGCAATTGTGACATAAATGATAGACTTCTGCTCATAAACTCCCGCCTCTGCTTGTGGATCCGCAGTGTTATTTGGGCTGTTGAGGTGACCAGCTGTTTACTGCCACAACAGACAGTGTTAGAAGACAGTGTTAAATGAACGAACGGGGTTGATCAGCTGGTTGTTGAAGAGTGCATATCTGTATAAGCTTCATGTATTTCAGTTTGTGTGTAATTACTTAAAAGTACCAGAAATGTAATATATTTAAGTTTATACCTATTGTGTAAAGGCTTTTTACACTGATGTTTACGGACAATAAAAACCATGTTAAGTTTTGAAAAAGAACACACGTATATTAAGGCCGGCCTTCACACCGAGTCTGAAACTGACGGACCGCGACGCTGCATGAAATGTTTAATCGTCTGTTCTAATTTCTGCGTTAAAATAAGACTGACCAATCAGAGCTCGGTCGCCGGGCAGAACAGCTCATCAGGAGCTTATAGGGCGAGCAACAGGCTGCCTCTAAAAACATGGATATTAAAGAAGAGATCTGGTGGAATAGAACTGAAAGGCTGGAGAATGATGGTGATAAAGCTCACAGGGACTGATTATTATTTCAGTGCATTCTGATCTGTTCAGAGATCAGAGAAGAAAAATTAAAGAAAGCAAATCCGGACAGGGAGTTTTCAGAGTTTTCAGACAAGTGTTTAGATCCTACTATGTTAAAAATTGCATATGTTTTTTTTTCCATTTGAAAAAACCATACTCGATGGGAAAAGGCTTTAATGCTGCAACTGTGTAATATTACTATTGTTTACTTTTATATTAACATTTTACTTTAATATACGTTTTAAATCAATGTCTCAGCACAGGGCAATGTGTCATAATTAGGTGTTGTAATCGCACATATGCCCAAACATACACTAGATACAGATTAAGCTGAAAATTGTTATATTCTTGGACTGTATATTTCAGTTGCAATTCATTCTCGTTAGCTCGGTTAACAAGAATGAATAAACGAATAAACAGAAATCCTATAAATCATCTCTGGTTTTGAGCATAAATTGGCTTCCTCTTTGTACTCCTCACTGTGGGGCTGGAGAGTGTTTGTTATTTTGGCTGAGTGGGACTGATGGGAACAGAGCAGTCTCCTAGAGTCGCGGTGAGCATCGGGGAGCTTCTTCATGAGAGCGCCGAGGAGCAGATTTCTGCTCGTCAGTCGCAGCGCCTGCCACCGAAGGCTTTGATTCACCGGAAATAGCTCCCCTGAGGAGCTTTAGAGTGCTGGCGTCTAAGTCAGGGCTGAAAGTGGAATATGTTTAGCACGTCTGCTCAACTGATGAGGGATCAGAGGGATGAGGAGGAACATGGCTCGGCCCATATCAATTTGCAGTACTGACCATAGCACGCCTTCTCTGGAATCAGCTTTGGAATAATCACAGCATCAACTCAAATCGACTTTCTGTTGCAGGAAAACAAACACCTGCACAAACTGCAGTGCGTGATTTAAACCAAAGGTTAACTGCCGAAGTTTAGAAAAATTTTTTAAAATAACTTCCACCATCGAGGTTCTGCAGATCTGGCAACGTGCAGAGTTTAGAGCAAAATACCAGAATCAGTCCTTGTTGCCCTATCCTGCATGTTGGTCTTCAAAATCAACTCCTGCGTGTGATTTCATTAAAGGTCTCATTAGGACTAATGGGAATGTCAATAGGATACCTGAATCCAAGCTGTGCGTAAAATAATATTTATCACAGTAACTACACCGACTCCCTTTTGGTGGTTTGTTGTCATATTAACACAATTTGGGTCTGCTCACATAAAAGAAGCGCATCATGCCAGGCAGACAGAGTCACAGGGATCATAGCATTTGTTATCCAATCTAATACTGACCAAACCTCACCTCGCCTGAGGCAAGATACACACAGGGTAACTCAGCACCACGGACTAGAGCTTCTCCCCTGAGCCACACTGGTTCATAGCATTTTCCTATGACTTGGCAGGGCTGTGGGAAGCCTGGGATGCACCAACCACATTTTCAATAATGAATACGCTAGGCAATATTTCCTTTTAAACGTTTTGCTTCATGAAAAAAGTGAGATTAGGAAAGACGATGACGAGCTGAAAACAAAAATAATTACAGATTTCCTCTGTTTGAGAGTATTTTGGGAAAAACTTTAAAACACATTTACTGAATTTAATTGCAATTACAGATGAGCGCTGTTTGACGTAAATCTGATCAACATTCATTCGCTTTAACAGCTGAGGTCTTAAAAATGATAACAAATAATAGGAAATAAAAATTTCCTATTAACTCTGGACGCTGTAGCTGTAAACAGCTGGTCACCTCGACAGCCAATCAACACTGCAGAATCACAAGCAGAGGTGGGAGTTAAGAGCAGCAGTCCATCATTCACTGGAACGCTCATTATCTTAAGGGCTCGCTTGCTCGTTAGATCACGTTCGAACTAGAGATTGTTCTAACATGGTTGATGTGTTTAGAGACTTTTGTGTAAGTCATTAAACTGCTGTTGGCTTCCAAAACCACTGAGTATCTATATCGAGCCCTTATCCAGGGCAACTTACAATGGTTACAATCCAAGCAATTGTGGGTTAAGGGTCTTGCTCAAGGACCCAACTTTGGCAGCTTGGCAGAGGGGGGATTTGAACCCTGGGCCGTCTGGTCCATAGTCCAGTGCCTTAACCACCAACCTATCACGGCCACACTCTTACTCTAAATCATGGGCATAAATGGTTCAACAGAATTCAAAACACGCACTGAGCTTTTATTAAGGAATTATTAACTAATAAAAAGACATATACTCTTAAAACAGATCGCACAGACCCACAAGGACCCAAAAATTAACAGACCATCGAGCCGTGCTAAACACTGGGACATGGAAGCAAACATGGAGCAGGTGACCATTAAATGTTTGAGTTTAAAGCTCCTTATACAGTACCAGTCAAAAGTTTGGACACACCTTGGACTCATTCAATGTTTTTTCTTTATTTGTATTATTTTCTACATTTAATATTTAAGGTTTCTTCCTATAACTCAGGGAGTTTATCCTTTCCACTGTCGTCCTAGGCTTGCTCAATTTGGGATTGGACGTAGTTATTAGGAGATAATCTAAACTTGTAAAGTTGCTTTGAGACAATGCTCCATTGTAAAAAGCGCTATATAAATAAATCTGACTTGACTTGACTTGACTTAATATTAATTTTGAAGACATCAAAACTATGAACACGCATGGAGTTATGTAGTAAACAAAAAAACAAACTACAATATGTTTTATACTGTAGATTTTTCAAAGTTTTGCTTTGATGACAGCTTGGCACTCTCTCAACCAGTTTTCCAAGGTAATCACCTGGAAAGCCTTTCAGTTAACAGGTGGGCGTTGTCAAGAGTTAACTTGAGGACTTTCATGCCTTGTGTTTGCGACTATCGGATTTGTTGTGCAGAGATGTGGTTGAAGCGCAGAATCTAAAGTATTTCAGACTTAACTGATTCTGGTTTGCTTAACACTTTTCTGTTTACTACATGATTCCATAAGTGTTCCCCCATAGTTTTGGTGTCTTCAATATTAACCCGCAATGTAGAAAACATTAAGAAATAAGGAATAACACTGGGTGAGAAGGTGTGTCCAAACATGGTACAGGTACTGTACATATGAACTGAATTCTGAATTAATGTTAGGCAAAGCACTGTGCTGTTTGTGTGTGTGGATGTGTTTGTGCCGCTGTCGGCATCTCAAGTGCACAAGTGTAGCTAACCGTGACCGGAACAGGGTAGGTTATATGAGACCGATCTCTGTGCATCTCTAGTAAAACGCCATCCATAAGTTAAACCACAAGATTTATTTAAATATTTAAGCAAATCAGGGAAAGGCTATCCCATATTAAGTGACTTTATCTAATTTCCTGATCATCGTTTGCTCTTAAGACCATTAAACGCTTATTATTTTAATTGAATTAACCTTAAGTTTGGCCTTTTTTTTTTCTACCAGGACTGTATATGCGGTAGCATTTGAAACACTTACTGCTCCACGGTGTAAGTGTAGGTAACCGAAACCAGAGGAAAGCCTGCGGTGAAAAGTGCTCAGGTAAAATTGAGAGCTGAAGTCAATATGGTGTGTGGCCTGCTTCGATGGAGAGGTGGGGCCTGCATGGGAAAATGACATGTTGTCTAGCAGTGCCAAGTACACTCCATCACTGGGCACACTGCCGTATCAGCTCAGGATGGAAGCGGCACACTTGAGCGTGCTTTTCCGCTCAATTTGTTCCCATTGAAGACAAAGACAGAGTGACAGCACTGACGAAACCTTCAAACACCTCAACCAGCTGTGGCTGGCGAGCCGCAGACAGCACGGGGCTAGCTGGCATTGGCGTGCCGTCAGCGCATTCATTCACAGGAAAGCCAGACAGAGGTTTAAAGCTGCGTTGGCAGAAGAACAATAGAAATCCATCCTGGAGCTGCTAAAATTACTGAGACATGTTGCAATGATGTAAACTCTGAACAAAAACATCTGTCCAGAGTCCATTATCTGTCCTGGCATTGATAGGTTTTATCATCAGTTCCCAAATGGGAAGGAAATGATTAAAATAGTAATAGTGAGGACAAGAAATTATGAGGACTGGAGTAGTAATGTGGCAATTTAAAGTCAGGAATTTATATATATATATATATATATAGAGAGAGAGAGAGAGAGAGAGAGAGTAGAGCTTGATAAAGGAATCCCTTGCCCACGTGGTTCTATCAGCTATTGATGAACGATGCAGTGCCGTCTGAGGGAACGGAGATCATTTACATTTACATCATTTAGCAGACGCCCTTATCCAGAGCAACTTACAATTGACACAGTCTTACAGTCCAAGCCATTGTGGGTTAAGGGTCTTTCTCAGGGACCCAACAGTGGCAGCTTGGCAGAGGTTGGATTTGAACCCTAGACCTTCTGATCCAGAGGCTAGTACCTTACCCACTAGGCTACCACCCGTCTACCCTTTACAAACTGAAATTCCTCCAGATTCCCTAAACTATTTAATGATATTATGCACTGTAGAGGAAGAAATATGCAAATTCCTTCCAGTCTTTCTTTGATGAAAATTGTTTTTAAACATTTCAATAATTTTATCACGCTTTTGTTGATAAACTGGAGATCCTCTGCCCATCTTCACTCCTCAAAGACTCAGCCTTTCATGGATACTGCTTTATGATTATAATCAGCTGTTGACATCACCTGTTTGCCCTAAACTGCCCTCATCCCAACTTTTTTTGGAATGTGTTGCAGACCCAAAATGCAGGAAAGGGAAAGGTGACTGTATGAAAGACATGACATGAATTGCACAGCTGGTTACTGCATCCTTAATGAGATCCATAATATCTCACTCAATAAACAAACCAAATTTTGTGAAGAAAACCCAAAAAGTTATGTGACTTGCTTTGTTTTTGATTTCCATAGGTCTGGTAATGCATAGCAACTGAGTAACAAAATACAATCTACAAGAGAAATACAGTCGGAATATACTTGTTATGTTATAAAGCTACAGTATTATGGATAAATGTCCTGAAGAAAAGGTTCAGCCCGAATAATCTGCAGTAAAAGGTGGTATTTTTCACTCTCTTGATATCCTGCTGCCGTTACTGTGCTAAAATTAAACTCAGTAGTCAAATAAATACTAATTCTGCATGTTTTTTCATATGTTCAACACAATGTTTTGAATAATTTATGAATAATATTTTTGCAACGAGAGACTGGCCCTTAGGATTTTAATATGTTCCAGTCTTGCCCCCTTTGAAAGCACCCTTCCCTCATGTCCAGATTTTGTAAATGCACCACTCCAGGAGGACATGGAGGATTTTGGCACAATAAATACCCCACAGCAGTTGAAACACTGCCTGGAGTGTCTACAGCAAGCTGGTGATGTTTTGCTGGGGGCACTTGTTTCATTCAAAAGCTTCTGTTTTTACAGAGTTAAAATTAGTTCACATTGATTGTTGGCTGATTGGATCTTTAAGACACGTTCTTAAGTGCAGAGCTAATCTCGAAAGTTTGATGCAGACTCCTAATCACTTCTTAAATTAGCCCATTTTCAGGTCTCTAATAATTCAAAGAACAGATTAATGAACTCTCGGAAAGCAATTTGGGCCTCGAGATGAATTTGATGGTTCACTAGCAAGCTCATTTGAAACTGACACCCACTAACATGAGAAGATGTTGCTAGTCCTTTTTATGCATAATCTTTGCAGATCAATACATCAGTACCTGCTGCTGATCAGACCTTTTTCATAGATTAGATCTGGAAAAATGGCTGAGGACAAATGGTCAAGAACTAAAAGGACGCTAAACAAAGGTAAGGACATTTCAAAGCTGTGCCTTAAGTTAGCTGCACAGGAAGAAGACATTTCAGAGGGGACAGACTGTGGACCACCAGTATGCCCTTCCATGCATAAACAAGCCTGTTCAAAGACAAGCCTGCTGCTGTTTAATGATGGGTCAGCTGGGTTAATTAAATAAGATTCTCTTACCATTCCACCCAGATTTAATCCCGTACACCTGATACACTCCTGCCAGCTCGCTCACGGAAATTAGTTAATTATACTTCTGCCACTCTTTGGTCTCTCCAGCAAGCACTTCCAGAGAGGGTGTGCCGAGGATCCACTGAGACCGAACAACCAGCTTCACTGGCGGTCCTCAAGCTGCTCTGAACTCTCTAAATACACCGCCTGGCCAAAACAAGGTCACACTTTCTAATATTTCGTTGGATCACCTTTAGCTTTGATTATGGCAACATTTCCACAAGCTGTTGCATGCAGAGTTGCATGAATCTTTCCCCAAGATCTTGTATGGATGATGGGAGATTTGTTCCACTGCACAATCTTCTCCAGAACATCCCAAAGATTATCAATGGGGTTCAGGTCTGGACTCTGTGGTGGACAATCCATGTGTGATAATGATGGCTCATGCTCCTTTAGCCACTCTGTCACAATCTGACCCTCCTGA
Source organism: Ancistrus triradiatus (assembly GCA_025084515.1). NCBI lineage: Eukaryota > Metazoa > Chordata > Actinopteri > Siluriformes > Loricariidae > Ancistrus > Ancistrus triradiatus. Next base: position 44,954 of record JAJAGP010000090.1, read on the forward strand.
AACAGATGAACCTCTTTTCCACGACCACAGGATGTGTCTTTCGACATGGTTGTTTAACAGATGAGAAGCTGCTCACTGCATCAGTTAGGGTTAGAGAACTTGTTGCCAGGTGAAACAGAATCACCCACGCAGTAATTATCCGATGGGAGGCTCTTTTATAACTATTTAACTCTTTGCTTAGTTAAATCCAGATGGTGACCTTTTTTTTTGGCCAGGCAGTGTGTAACGCACTAAATTCAGACTGGGGTAATGAGGTATCTAGTGGACGACCGATTAATAGCTTTGACATGGCATCGGCTGACGCCTGCACTCACGAGGTCTTTACGATATTCAAAAATAGTGGCAAAAATGTAGAGAAACTTTGCCTTCCTGCACTTTCACTTGCAGCTCATAAACTGGAATTCTGAGTGATTAAAAACAAAGAGAATTTATTTATATAAATATAAATAGATAGTGCATTTATAGCCTAAATACTTATGCATTTGAGGTCAGCAGTTTTACGTCTCATTTATTATTATTAGTTTTATCAGTTGCATTACAAAAAAATGTGATATCGGCATTATTTATCGGCCATCAGTCACCTCGCTCTCTAAATATCGGCATCGGCATCGACCATTAAAAACACATATCGGTCAACCACTAACAGTAACCTAATGACTTTTTCTTGTACCAAAGTAATGTAACGCATTATGGTTTTAATTTCTATAATCACATTAGAGTCACTAATTAATAAAAAATTTGCTACTTTCATTACTCAAGTTTCTGAGCAAAAACAAAATGTTTCCAAAGCATTTATAACAAACATCCTCTAAGTTTAGCGCCCATGTTAGCGCACATGCCCTCGCCCACACCTAGCGATGGGAAAAACGAGGCTTTCTGAAGCTTTGAATCATTTGAACCAATCGTTTTGGAAAATGAATCAGTGTTGAAAACGCTTGAAACCAAACGCCTTAGCGACACCTGCTGGCCAGATCTGTGTAAATGCCTCCGGAAAACTTGAGCTTAAGCTAAATGAAATCAAACACGTTATGCTACAACGTTTTTGCTGCTACTTTCCATGACATATCTATCAGATATAATCTATTTTACTGGTCTATAGCTGTTCATTTATTTGTATAATTTTGTTATAATAATGTTTGCTACTTTAAAGAGGTTTTCACTGTGAAATAAATTGCTAAATGACCCATTTTATCATTCAAGTTAATTCTCCTACGTAAAATCGAATCTTTCTTTAGTTTAATGCTCGGTTTTAACCACGAGTGCAGAGATGTAGCTTCCTGTAATCTCCAGTATCCCTTCTATTCTCCACCTTCTTCATTCACAGCTGAGCCCATTATTTAGGTAACGTGTATTATTACATGTTGGGTTATTGACTTCTGGTTTGATCAGGTGAAAATCCGTGCATTTTTTTTAAACACCGAAATATATATCGCAGAAAAAAAATATCACAATGTCAGTTTTTTCCAATATCGTGCAGCCCTAATCAATACTTTCTACAATAAAATATTTAAAGGACTATTCACTGTTATCCTTGGACTTTCTAGAGGGTACAGATTAATATGGGTTTTAGAAAGTAATAAGTAATAGGATTATTTTTCCAGCAAGTATCAGTAAAGTCATTAGCAGCTTGTAATTGATTACAGTTTTATGAGTAAAGTCTCCAACACTGATTTCTGATAATGACTTAGTTTAGAGGATGACGTATTTCAAGAACATACAGAAAACAGGAGACACAGGCAAATCCAGAGGACTGCTATACCCTGAATAAACACAGAAGCTCTACAGATCTGCTGCTGCATCAGCTGTTTTAGCACAAAGGTGATAACTCAAGCTCTAACAATGAGCTGGCATGCAGACGCACACAAGGCTGACGAAGGAAAATAAAACACAATGCTCATACGTCGAAAATTGGAAAATGCAAAGCTTGGTGTGATGCTACAAAACTCTACAGCACTACACTGCACTGATACCTGGGGGCACCGGGGACTGAATCGATGGTTCATTAGAGGCAGCGGCAGCAGAAGATAAGCAGTGACCTCTGTTGACTTGTCACCGGAGTGCTGTTTGATTTCAGCAATGTTGAAAGCACCACGGTAAAATCACTAACTCATAACAAACCACATATCGGTGTGGGATGGGTAGGGCGACACATGGCACAGGGCAGTAAAACGTGCATACTGTGCTTGTTAAGGAAGTTAGGTTGGGATATTATGACTCATTAATTACAAAAACTTTAATTAAACACTGACTTTTTCATCTTAAATCCTAGTTCCTAATTGGAACTAACGGTCGCTGGCACCGATGTCCTCAGTGTTGACACTGGCGCTAACGTCTCGGTGCAGGTACGGACGCTGACATTCTTGGTGCTGGCAATGGCACTGACGTCCTCTGCGCAGGTACGGGCGTAGACGTTCTCGCCGCTGGCACTGGTGGTAACGCTTTGGCGCAGATATGGCTGCTGACATCCTCGGCGCTGGCACTGGTGCTGACATCCTTGTCGCTGGCACTGGCGCTGATGTACTTGGCGCTGGCACTGGTGCTGACGTCCTCGATGCGGGTACGGCCGCTGACGTTCTCGGTGCTGGCACTGGCGCTGACATCCTCGGCGCTGGCACTGGCATTGACATCCTCGGCACTGGCACTGGCGCTGACGTCCTTGACACTGGTACAGCCAGTGACACACTGGCACTGGCGCTGACATCCTCGGCGCTGGCACTGGCACTGACATCCTCGCCACTGGCACTGGCACTGACATCCTCGCCACTGGCACTGGCGCTGATGTCCTCGGCACTGGCACTGTCGTGGACACCCTCGGCATTGACACTGGCACGGACACCCTGGTGCTGAGATCCTCGTGGTGCTGGGATCGCCGCAAATGTCCGAACGTAAGGACGTAAGCAAATGTCCGAACGTAAGGAGCACCAAAACCAAACTCCAGGTTCTCAAAAAACTCCCTAACTTCTCCTCCAGCTTTAAGAAGCGGCCAAAGCTCGGTGGCCCAGCGCAGAGCCCTACCCAAAAGGCATGGAAAAAGAAACAGAAAACAACCATTTTCCAACGGAAAGAAAAATGCCTCCAAATACCGGGTACATCGCTCTGTGAAAAGCCGAACAAAGCCGGATCATCGTTGAACCGGTTGGGCAAATGCAGGAAAGCAAAAAGACCTGCCGTCTCCATACTTTGGTGGGTTATTCCATAACAGGGGTGTACGTAAGACTGACAAGGAGATGAGTGCAGATGAGCCATAGTATAATTAAGGATATTTATTAAACCAAAACAAACTAAAGATCACGGGGACCAACCCAAAAAAAACTAAACCAAACAAGAACATAAACGCGAGCTTACAGCAAAACTCGGAGAGCCAGAACAACTCGGAACGCAAGAACATGACATGCAAACTAAAGATATAGAAATATAGCAACTACCATAAGCCGGAAGTCAATAACGGTCACCACAGCAAGAGAGCCGAAAAGCCAAACTGAGCAAGCATAGAAAACAACCCGCAAAATGGCTGGGCTAGAGTCCCGCTTAAATAAGGGACTAAACAGCTGACGCTCGTGGGCACAAACATCAGCATCTTCACGTGCTCTGCAGTCGGGTGGAGCGTGGGGAGGGGCGTAACGAACGGAGATCTCGTGCAGACCGTGACAATAACTTTATAATAAATGAATGAATGAATGACTATGAAGCAGATGGTCCAGGGTTCAAATCCCAAATAGGCAGCCACTATTGGTCCTTGAGCAAGGTCCTTAACCCACAATGGCTTGGATTGTAAGATCGTATCAGTTGTAAGTCGCTCTGGATAAGGGCGTCTGACATAAATGACATGAATGTAAATGAACAACAGAGAGTGCTGTCATACTCACAGGCTCATACCCAATGTCCTTTAATTGCAGTGGACTACAGATTCTTTTTGTTATTTTTTATACAACAAATGTACACGTTATGTTGAATGGTTATTCTTCAAACATTTTAAATTTCGGTTTAGTTGAAGAATTTGCACTCTAAAATGTGCATTGTTTTGGATAGTTTACACTTCAGAAAAAAGAAATCCTGAAAAAATCGAATCGTGATCTCAGTACACTACAGTGGTGCTTGAAAGTTTGTGAACCCTTTAGAATTTTCTATATGTCTTCATAAATATGACCTAAAACATCATCAGATTTTCCAGAAGTCCTAAAAGTAGATAAAGAGAACCCAGTTAAACAAATGAAACAAAAATATTATTCTTGTTCATTTAATTATTGAGGAAAATGATCCAAAATTACATATTAGTGAGTGGCAAAAGTATGTCAACCTCTAGCATTAGCAGTTAATTTGAAGGTGAAATTAGAGTCAGGTGTTTCAATCAATGGGATGACAATCAGGTGTGAGTGGGCACCCTGTTTTATTTAAAGAACAGGGATCTATCAAAGTCTGCTCTTCACAACACATGTTTGTGGAAGTGCATCATGGCACGAACAAAGGAGATTTCTGAGAACCTCAGAAAAAGAGTTGTTGATGCTCATCAGGCTAGAAAAGGTTACAAAACCATCTCTAAAGAGTTTTGGACTCCACCAATCCACAGTCAGACAAATGGAGGAAATTCAAGACCATTGTTACCCCTCCCCAGGAGTGGCCGAACTAACAAGAGATCACTCCAAGAGCAAGACGTGTAATAATGGTGAGGTCACAAAGGAACCCCAGAGTACACTTCTAAGCAAATGAAGGCCTCTCTCACATTGGCTAATGTTAATGTTCATGAGTCCACCATCAGAAGAACACTGAACAACAATGGTGTGTGCATGGCAGGGCTGCAAGGAGAAGAAAGCCACTGCTCTCCACAAAGAACACTTGCTGCTCGTCTGCAGTTTGCTAAAGATCACCCTGGACGAGCCAGAAGGCTACTGGAAGAATGTTTTGTGGACGGATGAGACCAAAACAGAACTTTTTGGTTCACATACTTTTGCCACTCACTAATATGTAATATTGGATCATTTTCCACAATAAATAAATGACCAAGTATAATATTTTTGTCTCATTTATTTCACTGGGTTCTCTTCATCTACTTTAGGACTTGTGTGAAAATCTGATGATGTTTTAGGTCGTATTCTAAAGAGTTCACAAACTTTCAAGAACCACTGCAAGTCCCCTAGATATGAACCAGTTCCATTCCAAGAGTGGGGTCGCATGTCCAAAAGTTTGTATGTCCAAAATACACTGTATTGCCAAAAGTATTCACTCGTCTGCCTTCACATGCATATGAACTTGAGTGACATCCCATTCTTAATCCATAGGCTTTAATATGATGTCGGCCCAAGCTTTGCAGCTATAACAGCTTCAACTCTTCTGGGAAGGCTTTCCACATGGTTAGGAGTGTGGTTATTTGAATTTTTGACCATTCTTCTAGAAGGTCATTTGTGAGGTCAGACCCTGATGTTGGACGAGAAAGCCTGGCTCTCAGTCTCCGCTCTAATTCATCCCAAAGGTGTTCCATCGGGTTGAGGTCAGGACTCTATGCAGGCCAGTCAAGATCTTCCACACCAAACTCACTCATCCATGTCTTTATGGACCTTGCTCTGTGCACTGGTGCTCAATCATGTTGGAACAGGAAGGGAGTCATCCTCAAACTGTTCCCACAAGGTCAGGAGCATTAAATTGTACAAAATCTCTTTTTTCGTTTCACTGGAACGAAGGGGCCGAGCCCAACTCATTGAAAAACAGCCCCACACCATTATCCCCCTCCACCAAACTTCACACTTGACACAATGTAGTCAGACAAGTACCGTTCACCTGGCAACCGCCAAACGCAGACTCGTCCATCAGACTGCGAAGTGTGATTCGTCACCAGAGAACACGTCTCCACTGATCTAGAGTCCACCGGCGGCGTGCTTTACACCAGTGCATCCGACACTTTGCATTGAGCTTTGTGATACAAGCCTTGGGAGCAGCTGCTCAGCCATGGAAACCCATTCCATGAAGCTCTCTACACACTGTTCTTGAGCTAATATGACGGCCACATGAAGTTTGGAGGTCTGTAGCTTTGGACTCTGCAGAAAGAAAGTCGGCGACGTCTGGGCACTATGAGCCTCAGCATCCACTGACCTCGCTTTTATGTGGCCTGCCACTTCATGAAGGAGTTGCTGTCGTTCCCAGTCGCTTCCACTTTGCTATAATACCACTGACAGTTGACTGGAATATTTAGTAGTGAGGAGATTTCACGACTGGACTTGTTCCATGCTGGAATTTACTGAGCTCCTGAGAACGACCCATTCTTTCACAAATGTTTGTGGAAGCACTCTGCATGACTAGGTGCTTGATTTTATACACCTGTACCATGGAAGGAATTGGAACACCTGAATTCAATGATTTGGATGGCTGAGTGAATACTTTTGGCAATATAGTGTATTTAGTGTATTTAGCCTCTGGTATGCGTTTAATACCAGACATTATGGGTTTAAAATAAAGCAATAATTCCACAAAAAAGGAGGTATGTACTGTACACAGTCGGTGTCACAACCACGGTCCTACCATCCATGGCTCCTTCCACGTCATCCCTGCGCGGTGCATCACCTTTGTTTATGTTCTGACTTCCTGATTTAGTTCAGCTGTTTAGTTTCTGTCTCATTAGTTTGGTTATTTAAACCCTGCATTTCCTGTTTGGTGCAAACTGAGTACGTTTCGCTTCTGTGTGGTTCATTGCGGTTTCGGTTTCCCTTTTCCTCGTGCTCCTATCACCCCGTTCCTCTTTGCTGTGTTTTGGACTATTTGTGGACTCTGTATGGCCAGATCCTAGTTTCGTTATTGCACTCAGTTCTCCTGTTTTTTTTTCAGTTTCTTAATAAAGCTCTGCTGTGTACCGTCTTCTAGTGTTCATCTCCCGCTTTCTGCCCGACCAGGACACGGTACCATGATCTCTTACTGATAAATCCCAAATATGACTGAGAAAGAGTAAATAACAACGCTCTGCTCGCTTCTGTTAACCTCCAGAGATTTTAACTAACCTACCGTGCTAACACACAACTTGTAATTCTGCCACAGTTTTTAATGTTGCACTTATGTAAATAAATTTCAACATATTACACATGCACGTTCACATCTTTGAAGGTTCGTTAGTCGAAGGTTCGCATCTAGGGGACCTACTGTATACTGTGTATACACCCCATAACAGAAATATTAGTTCACACATACTGACCCTTCATAGTTGAACTAGGATAGGTATACGATCAACATGAGTAAATTCTTCCCAGTGTCGCACACTACTGGTCAGACTGAGTCATCAAACCACAGAGACGGGGATAGCAAATGAGCAGAGTGAAATTCCTGCAGTTCGATCGTCTTCCATTAAAATGCAAAGCCTACCTTGTAAGGTTTTCTGATTTTTGATTCCACTAATGCACAAGCGGTCAAGGAAAAAAAAAAGATCAACCAATCACATCCTGTCACTAATGCAACTTGCTCCTGGCAGGATTTCCCAGACGTACCTTCAGACCTCCACATCTGATTCAGAATGCAGCTGCTGCCTGCTTTTCTGTCCAAGTTCTGCTACATTACCCTATTGCTGTGCTCGCTCCCCTGACAGATTTAAGACATGATGCCTGCTTACAGAGCCAAAAATGACCAGCCCTCATCTACCGGTAAGCACTGGTTAAACCCTGCTTTGTATCTCACACAATTTAGCCTCACAAGGCAAGCAAAAGGCGCTTTCACACCAGAGGAACGTTTTCATAGTTCTTAGAACCGTGCCCCCCTTTGTTTCATGTTCGCAGGCCATCATATATAGGGGCTTTTTAGTCTTTTCTCGGTGCATAGCAACCCCGAGTGACGCAAGTATGCAGCGATTGGTCCAGGCATAATGACGCCAGCGTATAGTGATTGGTCCAGATTCAAAAGCCTGTGTTGAGCTCAACTGCCATTTTTAAATCTATCTGTACTGACATATAAACAGCAGATTTTCATGATGAAATGGAAAAATATAGAGTCAGTGGTCAAGTGTCGAGGTCTTCTCTATACTAGCACTAAGCTGGTGGGACAAACTTCCCCAGGCTATCTGAGCAAAGTTTCTTCCTTCATCAGAGCGGAGTTTCTTGCTTTCTTTAAATGATGACCTTTTCATTCAGTACTTGTAAGCACTAACGCAGCACTTAATTTAAAACCGTTTCCATTTCCTTACTTCTATTTTTTTTTGTATTTACTCATACTATATATATATTACTTCTATTTATACACCTGTATGTACAGCAATGACTTAACTTACTTTAAATCCTCCTGTTTTTACTTCCATATCTGAGCTGCTGTAATCACCTGACTTTCCCTCCGGGATTAATGAAGTGATCTACACTTCATCTACACTACAGTATGTTTCTTCACCCTACCAGGGTGTCAGCTAAGAGCTGCACTGACTGGCTCAATCCCAAATTTATCAGTCCACCAAGTAGCTGAAGTAACTAACCCAAAGCACATATAGTGCATCTACGTAGGGAGCAGGACGTCATTTGATACGGAAGCTTAACCCTGCATTAAATGTCTCTAGCTATGATTTTTTCAGCTCTCGTCGGGTGGCCCACCCTGTTGCGTGCCCCTGTTGCATACTGGACCACAATATGTTCAATGCCAACCCAGATTTTTCAGAGATTTTCACAAAGATGCAAAGTCTTTACAGTTCGATCGGTTTTCAAACTCAGAGTAATTCTTCTGAAAACATCGAAATGTTTCAAGTGTAGGGGGTGCCTTTAAATCTACACTGTGAGTCTGGCTGAAAGAAAGTCCCTGGCTGAATGGAAATTCAATTCCCCTAAATTTGATCTGTTTAGTTTGAGCTATTCAACATGCAGAGGATGGTGAGACAGAGAGAGAGACAGAGAGAGAGAGAGAGAGAGACTGCAGGAACGTACAGTGTATGTCAAATGCGCTGAAGATCTGTCTCGTCTTCTCGTATGGATCTTCTGCAGATAATTTCCTCTCCATAAGAGACACAAACTGCTCCAAAGGAACCCCTTCAGAGCAAGAGAGAGAGAGAGAGAGAGAGAGAGAGAGAGAGAGAGAGAGAGAGGCCAGGTTTATTATGAAGCTCTCCTCAGAAATGCCTGTACTTCCTTTACATGGCAGTCATCTGAAAGCACTGTGTTTAAACGAGTAACATGGCTCCCCCTTGCCTGCAAGGTAGTCATTTTTCTCTGAGTGCAGTTATTGAGATGAAAAAACGAGACTGAGGGGCTCTAGACAGCAGTCTATGAAAAACAAACAATGCAGGACTTTAGAGAGATCGTAAGGGCCTGTTCCTTGGACAGTGATGAGTTGGGGTGAAGAGTGATTAATTAAGAGACATAACCCTAGTCCACATGTTCTCCAGAATATGATGATCAACAACAAATACACTCTGTAAAGCCATGTGGTAAATCATATACTCATTGAAAAAAATGTAGAAATGTGGGATTGCTGCAGAACTTGGCATGCAGTTCTGTCTCAGGCAGATATGTAAATGATCACAGGTGTGGTCTGATTAGATACTGGGTCTTACCACAAGAGGGCGTAAAAGTGCTTCCCCCGCTGCCCTATAAAAAGGCTCTCGGAGTCTACTTTGGGGTACTGTACCTCTTGGTGAGAGATCGTTGTCTGCTAGTCTCTACGATGCACTCAAAGACATTTTGCCCAGTTGACAGACTTTGAGAGGGGCCTCCTCATAGGACTGAGAGAAACAGGATGGATGTTTTGACGGACTGTCTCCATCCAGCAGTGGTTTTATGAGGACACATATGCACACGGTGAACAGGCTCGGACGGCCCAGACAGACCACCAGTAGAGAGGATCGTTTGATCCACCGACAAGCACGAGCAGCTCCCACAGTTTTGTTATCCACCATCCAGACACAACTGGCACCCCTGTCTCTGCCCGGACGCTTAGTAGAGGAGGATATTTGTTGTCACGGTTTATTATCCATAGCACAACCACCATCATTTCACCGGCAAAAAACAAAAAACAACATTAGCTATCTTTAGCTTAACTCGCCAACACTGATCAATGGAGAAAGTCCAACTCAAGAGCACATTTGAAAAACGATTAATTGTGCACCCCCAGGTGACTGAGTGAAAATAACAGATAAAGCTCCTCCATTCCTGGCCTGCACTGCTTCAAACACAGAGAATTAGGGCAGCCGTAGCCTCGGGAGGTTTAAAGGACATCAGAGAGGCATGGGGCTATCACTACACCAATCATGCTCATACGGACCTTTAATAAAAGAACATTCGAGAAAGTAATGATCTATTTTCACTCAAGTAGATTCTCTAATCAGCTCCATTTTTACCTGCGTCTCTTCCAAAAAGACAATTTGCTCTCGTTTTCCCTCGCCCTCTTTTTGAGATTCATATGCCAGGCAGGGTGTTTGGCAGAAAATAAAAGAGGGAAATCTGTGCGGACTCTGAAAACCCAGCTTTCCCTCTTTCAGTCTCATTCACACGGCGCTATTGAGGAGAGCCAGCAGAGAAATGATTGCCATTCCCTCAGGTAGAGAGCCCATCCGTCACAGGAAGTGTCATCTAGATGGCCTCAGCTCGTCGCCGTTTCTTATCCCATTTTTACACTCCTCTCCTTTTCTGTCCTCTCTTGTCACCATGCTTCTTGTCTTCTACTCTCCACCTTCCCACCCCTTCTTCTGTTCTCAACAATCAGCCCACCACCCTGTCACTTTTCATACGTACAAAACATGACATACAATGAAACACAATGCAGACTGGAAGTAATTGGATGGTGACACAATTGTGGCTCTGTGCACCAGCATGATAGAAATCTGGAGCGAAACAGTGACCATGAGGCTGAAGTACAGCATGTCAAAACCTCACAGGTCTACAACTGTTTGGTAAACCTTATTACCTCACGGTAAAGGCACTCTTTTGTACTGCATTTTCCTTTTCTCACAAATGCAGTGTGAGGTCTGATGATACAGCATCAATTCTCTGGCACAGCACACACCCAGAGTCCCAGAGGTGGTCCGACTGGATAGTGCTGTAGTCAGGATCCCTAGAGCCGAGTCCGAGTCAAGACCGAGACCGAGACCGGAAGTGGCTGAGACCGAGGCCAGTTAAGATTTTTTCATCATGCAATAATAAGAAGAAAATGGAAAACATGTATTTAGTTTGTCATTCATTTTACATTCATTACACATTATATAATATAATTATTAATAAATAATATAATATTTAACTAAGGTCATGTACCTTTTGGAAGCAAATGATGGTGCTGACTGTTTCTCTTCTCTCAATTCTATCTATCCATTCTATCCATTTTTATTATTACATGTGAAAACATCATAATTCCAGGTTTTGCGGACATAAAGCGAGTGGTTGAAAATGCACACTTACAGTCTTAAAGTCAGATTATTCCCAATAAAACGTGTTCATTGATTGGACGCTGAACGACGCTTGGACGGCAAACAGATTTTATTCAGACCTGTAGAGAAGTTCCGTTTATAATTAGCATTACCCCAGTGCAACGACAGCGACCACTGCCAGGTCCCGCCATGGACTGGCATCCCGTCCTCAGTGCACTTCCATCTGCACCCAATGAATCCCAATACAGGCTCCGGACCTCCTTTTATGGCTCTTCTATACAGCACCCAGTCGGTGAGACATTACACTTCACAACTAAGCTGTTGTTCATCTTAGAAGTTCCTACTTCACAATAACAACTGACTGGGACAGCTCTAGCTTGGATTCCTTCAAAAGCTAACCAAAGTTCTTTTAGCTTTTCATCAGTGCCCATTCCCATAAACCACCCTGCTTGTTCTTGCATTTTAACTGCACAGCTTTATGGGAGGAGCGCGCTGTTCGAAGCTCGAATATAAACAATATTATATGGATGCTGCAGACTCTGTTGATGAATCTTGAATATAAATGAGCTGAATCCCCTCTCCCTTGCAGATCTTTCAGAGATACATATGTAGAGCTTCTGATCGAATCGGCTGCAGCGCTTTGGGAGCTACCGGTTTGTTCAGGCTTTACCATGTGCAGGGACGGATGTTAAACAAGGGTCCAAATAAATAACACCATCTGTAAAATAAAGCCTGGGAAAAATCTGTGCATCTCCGTAAGAGCGGCCCGTGGGTTTTTGAGACGAGGAGATTTTCAGCAGACGTGTGAACGTTTGATGCAGACTCTTAATTACGTTATTGTCATAAATACATTAATCTCATAAGTAATTTAGCCTGTAAGTTTTACTATCGGTTCAACTGCATCAATACTCCTATATCTCATATTTCATGGAGCATGGCATTTACAGACAGACTCATCTGCTTCTGGATGTTTTTGAGACTAAGCCCTAATTAAGGCAAAAACATATCTGTTTATGTAATTTCACTCCTATAAGAAACATTTACATTTACAGCATTTAGCAGACGCCCTTATCCAGAGCGACTTACAGTTGATACAGTCTTACAATCCAAGCAATTGTGGGTTAAGGGCCTTGCTCAAGGACCAAACAGCGGCAGCTTGGCAGAGGTGGGATTTGAACCCTAGACCTTCTGGGCCAGAGTCCAGTACCTTACCCACTAGGCTACCACAGTCCTACATAACATAAAGAGCTACATAACATTCACTTCATTCACTTTCTTGGCTGCCTAATCCTTCACAGGCTACAGTGCCTACAAATCAAGATTCAAATACTGAAATGTGAGGCATCTGAGCTAACAGTTGGTGAAAAAGTTTTCTCCAAAACACTTCACTAAAGCAAAACCGAAGTAAACATTACAGACAAATTATGAACTCTATTTGGGGTAAGAGAAAAAACATACAAGTTTAACTTTTCGGGGCATTCCTTTACAAAGGCAGCAGATAAACGATATAACTTTAACTTCTTTATGCGTTCCAAGAAGGGGCAAAGACTTTTCTATAACTGAACATGCAGGACCCGCTCATTTAACACTTGGGTCATATTCTAAAAACAGGAGGCTGCATCTAAATTGCCAGCAAAGTATACATTTCTAAAGTTACAGCACCCTTCCCTGCAGCACGGCGATGCCAGGATGGAGAGGCGGCTTTATTGAGAGCTCAGGGTCTGCACCATTGTATTGATTGTATTACTTAAACTGGGAAATGAAGTAGATAAAGTAGAGGAAGGAGAAGGAGGCGAGGAAGAGTGAGTGGGCTAGCCAGGAGACGATGGCACTGTGAGGATTGTGGTTTAACCCCCGAAGTGGCCTCTGTTCCATGCGAGAGTCAGCCAAAGGGAACCTGCTGCTCAGTCGAGCCAAGTCCTCCCCATAAGCACCGGCACCCACTCTTTCCTGCCATCACTAATTTAGCAACCACATGAAATTCAGAAGAGGGGCAATTTAATACGCCGCTCGCTCTGAGCGAGATTTAATGCTGGAGTATTTCATCACACCGAGCGAGACACTTTAACTAATTTATCTCGCGCTTTCCTAAGGGGCAGTATACAAAAGCAATTTGCTCATGCCATAAAACAAGAGACAAATTACTTACTAATCCAGGTCTTCAACCATTTAATGTCTCTTCTTAAAAACGTCTTGCCAAACCTCTTTTCTTCAACGCTCCGTGCGTCTGTCAAATGCATATTTGCGCGTCGCGCCAAAAATTATTTTCGTGCCTTTTGTGAGGGATTCTGCCATTTCTGCCGATGTGTAAAAGGATTACACGAAATCAAGTAAAGCTCGTTTTGCCTTTTATTTCGCTTGAGTGCTAGAAAACACGGTTTTCTCCGTTCAAATCGGGAGAAAATTCCGCGTATCACGCTCGGGCTTGGCGTGGCATGGCCGGCACAGACTGCCTAGGCAGGGGGTGAGTCATCTCAATGAGTCGTAACATTATGATGAGCAGTGCATGAAAATGGAGTGACGGTGAAAATAATGGACGTGTACATCAGGAGATGTAATTTGGAGAGTGAATCACTGCACTGAAACAGCCTGAAACATATTTAGTTTTAATTAAAAACGCAGACTGCTCTAAGTGACGTTTTCCCGCTCCGTGTGCTTTCACCATGAGTAACTCCATTTTTAACGATTCCCAGAATATGTTTTATGTCTGTTAGACGTCCTCGTGCACTACATACTCAAAAGATTGGTATGGCTAAAATCTTTGTTTAAACTGTCAGAGAGTGACCCGATGGCCCTGGATTGTCAAGAGGGGGTACAGTGTTCGGTGTTCAATAAATGTATTTAAATTGTAGTTTTGTAGTTGTTTCTCCTTCAAAAAGCATTCCCTCAAAAATACACTTAAGATACTTCATTTATGCAATTAATTCGGTATTCGGACTTCGACCAAATGTTTCATGATTGAAATGATTTTTTGCATTTCGGTGCATCCTTAGTCATTATTTTTAAGCCTACTATTACATTAAATTGAAATTCTCAGTAGACTGATGATGTCAGGCCTCACTTTTACTTCATGTAGCTGTACCATTCATTATTCAAGCAATCCTCCATTTGCAGCAGCTGCAAATGTTTCATGTTCTTGCTGTCACTTTTTGAAGTTCTTTAGGGAGATTTCAACCGACATCTTCTGTAGCTCTTATAAGAAGTGTGACTGGCCTGTAGGACATTTTTCTTATGCTGAAATTCATCCCATAACAACTCAGCCTTCACAAGAGGATTCTTCTCTTCTCCAGTAATCCATGGTCCAGTGTCTGTTCTCTGCCCATTTGATTTTTTTATCCAGTTTCTAACATTTTGTAATCCTATTCTGATGCACGTGGGACTGGCCCTGTGAGCTAAAATCCTGGCTCTGCCACAACGGCCCATAAGCAAGGCCCTTAAATGGTTCAAAACTCACCAAGAAGGAGCTGTTTGAATCAAATTAAACTTTACATGTATGAATGTAATGATGATTATATGCAAGTGATTACAATATTAGAGCGAAAGAATAAGTTGATTGGAGAAAGCTGTACAACTGAAAGCAGGCTCTAGTTACCCTGTTGGGCCGCCTCTAGCCTGGATACAAGACGAGATACGGTTGGTTATTGGAGGCATACAGGTTCCGTATGGTATCCTGCGGCACATTTGCCCACAGAGATGTGGCAGCTGGAGCTGTAGATCCTGCACACTCATAGATTTCCATAAATACTCGATTGGTGATAAATCTGGTGGCAGGCCGAGGAAGTGTTACAATCAGGTGGAGGCATTCCTGGGAAACCCCTACTGTGTGTGGGCGAGCATTATCCTGCTGAAAAATGCCAGTTGGAAGCCCTGCCCTGACAAGCAACACACGTGGCTGCAGGATGTCCTGCACTTAATGCTGATCTGTTAGTGTCCCTCGTATCACTACTGGGGTGAAAGACTATCGTAGTCGATGTCTCCCCAGATCATCACATCAGCAGGTGGGCCAGTGTGTCGCTTCACAGCAAAGGCAGGATTGACGCGCTCACCATGAGGCCTGAATACTCGAACCCCTCAGCATCGGATCAAAACAGAATCTGGATTCGTCGCTAAAGACGATACGGTTCCAGTCCATGGCAGTCCAGGTTTCTCGTTCACAACACCACTGCAAACGAAGGCAATGGTGGTTGGCTGTCAATGGCAGGACATGTAAAGGGGGCCGTGACAACAAATTTCCTTTGACTAAGCACTTGGAAATGGTCCGGACAGAGACAAGGGTGTATCCCCTGTTTCTGGATGGTGGATAACAAAACTGTAGGAGCTGCTCATGATTGTCAGCGGATGAAACGATCCACTCTGCCGAGGATCTATCTGGGCCGTCCGGAGCCTGTTCACCGTGTCTGTGTGCCCCCATAAAACCACTGCTCCCGACACCTCCTAACAGCTAGGTCAGAATGTTCTTGATGGAGGGCCATTCATCGAAACGTCCATCCTGCTTCTCTCAGCCCAATGATGCTCCCCCTTTCAAAGTCAAAGTGGGTAAAATGTCACGCCTAGCAGTCAGCGATCTCTCACCAAGAGGTACACTACCCACGGGTAGCTCTGAGAGCCTTTTTATAGGGCAGCAGGGAAGTACTTTTACTTTAATATCCTCTTCTTTCTATTCTAATCTGTTGTTCTATTAGAAACACTTCTACAGAGTTTAGAGGTGATAAAACTCTTCCATCAGCTGAAGTTGCAAACGACCGTCACGAATGATAAAGCAACACACACTGAACTGCCTATAATTTGTCAAACACCTGTTAATCTCTCTGGACAAAAACATCAAGCAGTGGTTAATTACTCAGTGTCAAGAGGTTGCAGATGTGGCAAAAGAAACAAGGCAAGTCTAAGATGTGTGGCGGCAACTTTTACATTTACATTTAGTCATTTAGCAGGCGTTCTTAAGCATTTACACTTACAGCATTTAGCAGACGCCCTTATCCAAAGCGACTTACTATTGGTACAGTCTTACAATCCAAGCAATTGTGGGTTAGGTTTTGGCAGATTTTGGCAGATGTATGACCTTCTGGGACCTTCTGGACCTTCTGGTCCAGAGTCCAGTACCTTTGAGCAAAGTGTGTAAACAGTTGAAGGTGACACGATGCAAGTGCTCAGTGACGTAGTATTTATTAGCACTTGGAGTGCAACCATCACTGATTACCATCGTTTATCCACACATCCTTCTGAACATATTGGCACTATTTTGAAACAATAACAGCACGTTATTCTTTCCAAAACCGATTCCTTCACGTCTGTTCCCTTACGAATTACCTCCACTGCTCTTCTTCCCAAGTCAGTGGTGAACGATGTACACAACCACATATAGAAGTACTTTCCAGCTTTATTATAAAATAAGCTTTGTGTTAATGATTTTGGCCAAATGTAAGTTTATGTAAGTGTTGTAAACATTAACTTACTTATCATAGGCTCTACCAAATATTCGTTACACTCATCAGTTCCTGATAGATGTAACTTATGATGGATTTGTTGAACATGTCCCCATTATAAATCTGGAGCTCCTGTACAATACAGCTCCATTAATGCTGATAATGCCTCATACAGGGGGATTTTCTGGGGGTCTGGAACCCATTCATTCAATTTACATTATTCCTTATGGGAAACATTTGCTCGGTACTTGTCATTTTCGGTTCTTGACAAGCCTTCTGGAAGAATTAATGAAGAGAACCAAGGTACCTGTCACACCTGCAGCCAGCTCAGCGGACCACACCCACCTTCTACCACGTTCTCTCTCTGCTTCCTTCTAATCCTTTACACCTGTTGCTCATCTTCCAGTCCTTTATCCTCCCCTATTTATTCTCTCTTTCTCAGCCATCACGTTGCTAAGTCACTTGGTCCTTTCCTAGTTTCTGGGCACTGCTTTCTTCGCATCATTTACCTGGTCTGACTTTTTTGACCTTGGACTATTTATTGCCTGTTGTTTCTAATAAAATTGTTTCTTGTTTTGATCCAGCCGCCACATTTGCCTCCTTCCCCTAAGCCGGTGTTACAATACCACTGGACTTGAGTTAAAGTAGAGGTAAAAATATTGAGGTAAAATATTACTCCACTAAAAGTAGAAGTCCTCCCTTTAGGTATTTGCCTTCAAATGTGCTTAATTATCAAAAGTAAAAGTACCAACACTTATTATGGCTCTAAGGTCCTATTATAAGTTACGTACCAAGACTTGTTTATCAACTAGTTTGAGGTGAAAAGACAGCAGTCCTTTAACAGAATGTCATTAATTAGTCCAACAGGTCAAAACAAGCTCAAAACAGTCTGCTCTATACCCTGATTGCTGTGCTTGTCTCCCGCTTCTTTCGTTCTTATATGTTGTTTTTATGCACACATAAAAACAACATATCCTTTTGAAGTAAAAATTGACCCAAAATGGAAATCCTTCAGTAAAGTACGAATACACAAAAAACTACTTAAGTATGGAAACCAATTATTTCATTACCACCACTGGTCCAAGTATAGAAAAGTTTCTGCTAAACTAATTGATAAAACAATTAAGCTATAATCTGTTATTTTGTATTATATTATATCTCTTTAGTTTTTTTCACACCCATTTCGTTCTCTCTGCTCATTTGTTCATAAAAATACAGCAGAACCAATCAACAGCAACATGAAAATATGAATACACTACCCACAATTCAGTGAGAACTGAGCAGAAAGAGAACCGAGTCCCACCGACACAAGCACATCTTTAGCTTTAAGACTCACCTGGAATTTATTTTAAACATTAGAACTCAAACAAAGCTTGTATAAAAAAGTCAGCCTTGCCCAGCCTGGCAAGCAACCGGAAAGTTCACTGTCCCGAACCAAATACCTGCTGTCCTTGGCAAATCTTTGTATTTTACATTTACACTTAATGTCACATAGCAGACCTTCTCCAGATGTGCATTCCTGTCAAGAGTTCACACCTGGACCTGTGAGAACTATAGTCTAAATGTGACAGAAAACTCTTGAAGCAACTCAACAGGGAACAAATGTATGTCGTGCATGGTTAGGTTAAATGACCTGATCTTACCAGGGCAGGTTGGTACAGTTCTGCTGGTCATCATCATCGTTGTTTCAGACTGGGGAAAAAAGAGTTAAGTGTATTAGAACGAAATCCGTGAAGGCATTTTAACAAACAGCTGTTTAAGTGCCCATAGAACCTGTACAATTTTTAAACGATACAATGTCGCCCTCTAGAGGCAGCGTTAGAACTTACATTTGAAGGCTTGTAGCCAAACAGCATGATAACTGCGACCTTAAGATCTTCTCTGCTCAAGTAGCCCTTCTTTTCTACATCACACTGCTCAAAAACCTGAGATTGTGACAAAATACACAATACCAGATCACAGCTTGTATAATACCACACAAATCTGACTGTGCATATCTATAACTAGGGATGAACCGATCTGATATTAGTATCAGATATCGGATCCATTCACTTTAATTTTGGGACACGCCCTACACCATACATCAGTTACACCAACAAGTTTGATGGCAGAATTTTTTAGCAAGGATGGCACTGCAAAATACAACATATAATATTACTGATTAATAATATATTAATAAATGAATACTATATAAATATAGTTTAATACGTTTGCCTCGTTTTTATTTTTAATTTGAATGCTGTACCATGGTTCTTCACATTTTTGTTATTATTTTAGTGACAAATAAATTGCAATTTAGTACATTTTTATCTGTGTTAATTTATTATATTTTGTTTTATAAAGTTAGTAATGTTTAAGTCAGTACTGGTGCCTCATGATACGTCAGTATTGCCAGGTTTAAACATTAATAAATCGTAATAAATATTAACAAACATTAACATCGTGGTAAATCTGCAAGATTTAAAACTCGCGCCTCTGAAATGTACTTGGTCTGTTTTGAGCTCAATGGCTTTCCAGATTTCACAGCACCGCCTAACCTGAAGGCAAAGTAAGACTCGGTTACTCTCAGAGCCCGGATAGCTCAGTCGGTAGAGCATCAGACTTTTAATCTGAGGGTCCAGGGTTCAAGTCCCTGTTCGGGCGATGCGTTTTTACTTCACAATAAAATATAAAAGGGAGTGAAAGTTTCACAGCAGATGTTTCTCCTGCACCTTTCTTACAGGGACCTGTGCAAAACCATGAACGCTACGATTGTTGCTCTGAAAGTGAATCAAACGATTTAAAATAACTAAAGTCACTAAACCACTTCCACTACCAGCGTCTTACTTGGTTTTAAGGTTTATCGTTCTACACCGAACATGTAATTCAAGTCAAATGACTAAAACAAAAACGAGCTTTTTAAAATTTTGCCCTGTTCGAATCCGTTTCAGAGTCCAGTGGATTTGAATCGACTCCAAGAGTCGATTCAATCACGTCTAGAAGTTTCTAGAATTGGAAAATTTAATTCCAGCTCAGTAAAATCGAATCTATCTTTCAAAATAAACACGGTATACTCCTGATGTAGGTTCGTTTTTGCTTTAGAATGTATACTGTTTGTTTCGGTAACAGTTTTATACTATTTCATACATGTTCAGTGTCTATAACATACTGTTTATTAACTAATATAAGACCACGTTAAAGTTTTAGTCCTGCTTATCCTGTTTTGGAGCTGATCATGTATCTCTTGTGCACTCCGTCAGATTAAACTAATGATGTATTTAAATGTATATTTCTATGAATATGTGTGCACAAAAAAAGCTTTTTGTCTAAGTAGGAATTTATCAAACCTGAAGCTGAACTATTTTTTTTTTTCACTTAGAATAAATAATAAAATATCCTTATACACCCAGCCTATAAACTGAAACTGAAACGAATTTCATATTAAAACGAAAATAATACAAGAATAAAATATGAAAAATAGTAAAAAAAATAAATTGTGATAGCAAACTTTAGGCGAATCAATTTAACCGAATCGACTCTAAATCTTTCGAGTCAACTCTCCACTCAATAAACGGATTCAGAGTGTCGACGGTTACGTTTTCGAGTCCCAACTCTTCTGATTCATTAAATGATTCTCTTATCAGGAGAAACGAATAATGAATAACGGTACATTTCAAACGCTTATCTTCCAGTAATATGCTCAGCAACGTGTATATTAAACATTTCGCTGAACGTTTAGCCAACACCGAGTAAAATAACCGCAACTAACTTTAACGTTAAATACGTAACTTACTTACGTAACTTTGTTCATATTATACTCATATTACTGTCATTACGCAATACGTGAAAGCGTTTAAAAGCCACAAAAGAATATTTCACACAATCTTACCGAAGCAAACTTTTTCCTGTCAGCTTCAGTCATTTTTCTTTCTCCCTGATAAAACAAACTTGCGGTACGAAAAGCCATTTCTCCAAGCTAGCTCGTGTTTAACACGGTTGTCATGGTGAAAGAGTAGTTACTCACGAGAAGCTGCAGTCGCCAACGGTCACTACGGGCTGGATCCCAAAAATTACCAAACTCCCCTTATTAAGTGTACTATGTAGGGTTTGAAGTGCTTGACGTAAGCAAGATTGTAGTGCACTATATATCCAGTAGTGAGCCGATCGGGATTGCACCCAGATCATTACAGAATGTATTGTTTGGCTAATTTAGGATGATAAAATATAGACATTTTTATATAAGTTATATAACTAACTCCACAATAAATGTGTATAAAAGGTATATACGCTTATTGTTGGAGGTATATTGCATTTACAGCTTCCTTCGGCATAATTGGGGCTTGTATTTTGAAAGCCAGAGCTTCCCTACCTGCTGTCTCTTGACGAATATTTAACAACATGCACGTTTGACTCCAAAACAAACAAGTTATGGGAAAATATCTCAGTTTGGTTTAATGTTGCGTTAGTTTTATATGCGGTTGCTTTTCTGTGCATTATTTAATTTTAGTGCTATATATTATCACTTTTGCAGAAGAGTGTCTTCCCGCCACAGTAAGTCTGCTGCGTTCTAAACGTTTTGGAATGTAAACTGTAATCAGGTATTAAAACCGCTTTCAAAGCACTGACTATTTATTTCAGCGTCAGATAAGTTGTGCATAAAATATAATGCGTATTCATTTGTAGTAGTTGCAACTGGTTCCGTTAAAAGTCCTTAATAAGGTGAATGGAGTGTGCACTAGATAGTGGAACACGTGTGCTTCCGTTTAATATCAGTTTGTTATAAATACCATGTATCAGGTTCACCAACCATACAGATGACTTTGTAGATGTACCATCACCGAGTGCATGTGACCGTACATGAATAACATGCACGTTCAGGGGTATTGTGTACGTACACTATATAGGCAAAAGTTTGTGGACACCCCTTCTAATTACTGAGCTCTGCTATTTCAGCAGGACTCGCTTGTAACATAATATAAAGCGTTCAGTTCTGGATTCTCCATAGACAAACAGTGGCAGTAGAATGGGTTGTACTTTTACCACAGTGACTCTCGATATGACTCATTTATAGGTTTCTGCTTCCAACAAGTCAGTTCATCAAAGTTCTGTCCTGCTGTCCTTAAACAAAGTTCATGGAGAATTGGTTTGCCAGCTTTGATTGAGAACCTTCAGCCTTCTTGGAAATGCACTGGAATGTCAAACGTGAGCCAGGACTCACTGTCTAACATCAGAAGCCAAAATCTAGAGGAAAGCCATTTTAGAAGAACAAAGGCTGTGGCAGAAGTGAAAGTGGGGGGCAAGTTCTATACTAATGCCCATGTTTTGGATGTAATTTTTTTTGTAAATTTTCTGTACTGTCTGTACAGTGGGACTGTGGTAGCCTAGTGGTTAAGGTACTGGACTCTGGAACAGAAGGTCCAGGGTTCAAATCCCACCTCTGTCAAGCTGCCACTGTTGGGTCCTTGAGCCCTTAACCCACAATTGCTTGGATTGTATGACTGTACCTATTGTAAGTCGCTCTGGATAAGGGCGTCTGCTAAATGCTGAAGTCAGTCCGGTTGTTAGTAATAATATGTGTTATTTGGTCTGTTGGTGGTTTTACTGTTTTGATCATATTTTGTTCTTAGGAAGAAGTCCTTATGCATTATAAAGATACATTGTTTAATATTGCATTTGTAAAACGTCTCTGGTTGCTGCTTGTTTCCGTAGAGCACAATGACCCAGGATAGTCAACATGGCAAGTGGACGCTGTCCGACAGCGATGACGATGATAACATAGTACCACCAACACCCCCAAAGGAAATAAAGAAGTCAGCCACTAAGCCAGATCCAGAGCCCAAAGCTAATACACTTATTACAGTTTCAAAGCTTAATTCTGAACCCAGAAAAGAAGACTTAAGTCTTAAGCTTGAGGTAACGTCAGTTCCTGTCATGGGCTCTGAGGCTAGACAAGCTGCTCATCTAAACCAGAACAAACCGGTAAAATACGAACACAGTCCCTCACCAGCACTGAAAAGGAAGAGGGAAGTGGACGACGGAGGCTGGAACCTGTCGAGCAGTGATGATGAAGCTCCAGGATCTGCTCCCAAAACGAACCCTAAACAGTCACGCTCAAGCCCTCCGAGGAAGAAGGCTGAGGAGCGTCGGCCGCCGAGTCCACACGGTGCTTCGTATTATAAAGAGGAGCCCAGCGATTTCTTCGAGGCCAGTTTATCTGCCATGAACGACACTTATCGGTTTTATTTAAACAAAGTCATCGGGATAGAAAAGAAGTACAACACTGGAGCTCTGCACATCAAAGGTCAGAAAAATCCACTCTGCATATCTGCTTCCTAATGTATTCGATTTAACGTAATTATCAGTGAATATCATGTACAGTGCTGTGCAAAAGTCTCAGGCCGCCTTTAGATTTGTTGGTTTAGCATTGTTGTAATGACCATATATAAGATATTGTCGATGATTCGTCACTCCATAATCCTCTTTTCCACTGATCAGCCCTAGCCATTATACCATTGCTAAAACGTTAGTATATCTAACCAAATGGTGGCCTAAGACTTTTGCACAGTACTGTATATCAAAGCAGAGCCAAAACCTGCATGTTGTTTATTTATTTTCCTGAATTTAACAGGTGAATTTCCACCACAATCATTATTTTCCTTTCTCTAATTAGAAATCCTTTCCCCTATGTTTGGCACGCTGAAGGAATCCGTCCAGGTATGTTTTTTCGTACATTAAATATGGAATGAGCACAAGTTTTCACACCTCTCTAGATGATTAATATGGTTCATATATAGTCTGTAAAATATTGTACTATAAACACTTTTTGTTCCCTCTTCTCTTTGTTTTTCAGTTTAACTACTGCTTTGATATTCCATGGATGGTGGAACAGTATCCTCCAGAGTTTAGGTAAGAGTGCACTACACACTGTTTCTTATGTTTTTTATCCAAACACACGTTCAGAGTAGTTTGCTTCTAACTGATGCATTCTCTTTAAGAGAAGCTAACTCCTGTAGGAACTGTTCTGCTTAAAAAATTGTGAACCCTCTGTAGCTAACAACTCTGTAGATGTGAGAGGGTATCAGACTTTAGTCTCTTAAAAATCTTTTCGGAGCCTTTTCAAAGTCTTCTAGTGTATGGTCAGCCTTTAGATGTGTGCGATATTGGCACAATCTCTCACGTTAAAGCACAACCTCGAGTGTATTATTGGGATTATATCACCGCTCCGTTATCGCCATTTATTGTTAGATTTGAAAATAAAGAGGACAGAGAAAGGGACTGTGGTAACCTAGCATGGGACTGTGGTAGCCTAGCGGTTAAGGTACTAGACTATGGACCAAAAGGTCCAGGGTTCAAATCCCACCTCTGCCAAGCTGCCACTGTTGGGTCCTTGAGCAAGGCCCTTAACCCACAATTGCTTGGATTGTAAGACTGTATCAATTGTAAGTCACTCTGGATAAGGGGGTTTGCTAAATGCTGTAAATGTAAATGTAGAAAGGATTTGTTTATCAGCCTTCCGCGAGGTAAAATAGCTCCATTCTATCGTTACCCCGCGGCTAAGTTCTTCAGTCATTAAAGCCGAGGAACAGAATGACCCATAACTGTTTATCATACAGACTAAACACAAATATATCGATTGGTTAGTTTTAATTTATTGAAAAAGAAAGTTTATTTCCATTCACCAAATAAAATGGGTGGGGTTTATAAGGCAGGCTGTGACTAAGATCCACTTTTCTACCGACTGAAGCAGATCGGAGTGAGATCCCGGTGTTCTAACCAAAGTCTAGATCCGGTTTGATTAGCGATTATAAATCTGTATGATGAAGCTCTTAATGTGAATCTGATCAGTCAGAAATGTAAGGGCAGAGCTACAGAGCATCAGCAGCTTCTCTGGGTTAGAGCTGGACTTACAGATAACAAACCTGCCAGAGGAACGAAGCTCCGATCAGCCGCGGATGGGGTTTAATGAAAGAGCCGAGTTTAACTCCAGCAAACGACGTCTTTGTGAGGGATGAAGCTGATTCAGCATTTTTGTTGATGGGACTAAACCTGATCTTCAGTCTCGTTGCTCTTCAGTCGAGCTGTGGGTCCATTAACAGCAGGACGTTTGGTTTAAAGGACTGATTTGTTTGGCTTTTCCAGCTTCCAAATCCTAAAGGTGATAAACCTTTGACTCAGGCTGGTCATTAATAGCTTCATCTAACACATTTAAATCGTTTTCAAAACCAATAGATTTTATAAACTAATTATAGGTTTCATTTCGGCAGTGTTTTACTTGTCTCATTATAACTTGGCTGCTCTTTAGGTTGTTACGTGTGTATGCCGCGGAGTAATACCTCTGGAGCGTCAGTCAGAGTGCCCTTATCGTTAATAAAGTCAGAGACAATCAAATTGCGAGGTTGGAACTAACCGTGGTATAATATACAGGAATCCTATGATGCTGGACTTGTACAATGTGAAAGAGAGGTTTTTAGAGTAATTAAATACAGTCACACATCTTTTCTGTGTTGATGAGAGGATCCAGCACACTATAGCCGGTTAGTTCTCACTTCTGCTCTGTGTTTCAGGAATAAGCCCGTCATCATCGTTCACGGAGAGAAGCGAGAGTCGAAGGCTCGGCTAATCCAACAGGCTCAACCATATAGCCATATCCGCTTCTGTCAGGTTAGTGCTTTAACAGTTCCACCTTTGCAGATGCACTGTATGGCCAAAAGTTTGTGGACACCACTTCTAATTAGTGTTAAACTGGTTCTTAATATGACACAAACTAGTGTAGATTCTCCATAGTAAAATAGTGGTATTGGAATGGGGTGTAATGAAACCGTCAGTGGCTCTCAGTATAGCATTTTAGTAGGTTTCCACCCCCAGCAAGTTAGTGCAACAGCTTTCTGTTCTGCTCTCCTAAAATAAAGTCCATACCAGAATGGGTTGCCAAGTTGGAGAACTTGGCAGAGTTGCACTGAGCCTTGACTCTAGCTTCTAAATTCCATGCTAATACCTATAGTTTGAGATGTAGTGTTTCAGTGTCCGGAAACTTTTGTCTATATAGTGTATTATTCATAACTAGTGTGCTGTGCATGGTGTAATACGTCTGCTGTCCACTTGGGGGATGTATTCCCTTTCGTTGGAAATGTTGTGAAGGTGTAATGGTTATAAATGTAAGATTAATAAAAGATGATTTTCTGCACTAGAATCCACAATTATAACCTATCTGTATCTGTTTTTAACAGGCCAAGCTGGATATTGCCTTCGGGACCCATCATACGCAAGTGCTCTTTTTTTACTAATGAAACTATCGAATGTCGGTACAGTCAATCTTGACCTGTTTATTCAGACAGTAGACCGCTCCTGATATGGAAATCTTTCTGTGAAACACAGGACGTCACTCGGTCTTTCCGCCGATCGTCTGTGTTTGGCACAGATGGATGCACCTGATCATCTTACAAATGATCGCGCTTTGATTCACCAAGCCAAGATGCTGTTCGAAAAGAATTAATTGGACTTGCAAGGAAAAAGCAGTTTGTGAGCCCTTCCAATTGACCTCGAATTCAGGATTCGATCATAAAATCGTCAGTCGAGTTATAATATTAGATTCAGCCTGAACTAATAAAAGGAAACTTTTCATGTCGTCATTAAACGTGTTCGTTAGTCATTCGCAATCCAGGATTGGTTTGGGGGAGCATATGGGGGGTGCGCGTGCTTCTCCAGATTGCGTGATTCCAGTTATTGATAAGACTGCAGATTAGGGTTATAGAGGTGCCTTATGCTATAAAAAGACAAACGCATGAACCAGAAGCAAGGTGGGAACCCATGTACCTGCTCCCATTAGGAACTTTTTCATAGTTCTTAGAACTGCGCCCCCTTTCTCTCGTGTTCGCTGTGCATAAGGCATCTTTTAGCTGTACTTCAAGGCGGGGTCTTTTCTCAGCGCATAGGAACCCTGAGTGACTTAAGAATGCAGTGGCTGGTCCAGATGTAAGAGTATGACATTTGGGACCATAAGCAACAGATCTTCATGCTGAAACGAAAAATCCAGGCAAATGGACCGACAGTGAAGTTCAGGCTTTACTGAGCCTATATGTGACGGAATCGTGGCACTTAGCGGGGGAAAGTGCTTTGAGCTGCATGGTTTTAGATTAAAAGAGACACAATCCTTCTAGGAATGGTATAAAAGGGGAAATCATGTGGCTTTGTGGGGGATTTCAGGGCTGGAGCTATTGAAAGTGTGTTTTTCGACATGCTACTATGGGCAGTTAGGAAAGTGAGAGTATGAGCAGTAGGGCTGGGAATTGGAATACGATACACATCACATGGGTTATGCATATCGCGGTATTCCACACAGGCCAGTGAAAATCTAAAAACAGCTGAAATACATGTTATAGTGCACGATCTGAGTCGTCTTAATACATCACGTCACTTTGATAATTCAGCGGACAAATCGGGTCACAACACTGACTACAGGAGCGCAGATTGTAGTTTACACCCCATTTTAAATGTGTTTTTTTTCCTTCAAAAAAATCGATATTTTGTGTTAAATCAATGTAGTCAAGTCAAATTTATTTATATAGCACTTTTTACAACACAGCATTGTCTCAAATCAGCTTTACAAGTATACTGGCTCAAAGCCCTAGTTG
Organism: Ancistrus triradiatus; assembly: GCA_025084515.1. Classification (NCBI taxonomy): domain Eukaryota; kingdom Metazoa; phylum Chordata; class Actinopteri; order Siluriformes; family Loricariidae; genus Ancistrus; species Ancistrus triradiatus. The sequence continues at coordinate 72,295 of JAJAGP010000090.1, forward strand.
AGCAAGCCTGAGGCGACAGTGGCAAGGAAAAACTTTCCAAATGTTATAGACTCAAATAGGGACCCGACCTGCTTGGGCAGCCTGGATGTTAAATGTAAGAATTAAAGGATATATGTCAAGAAAATAGCCTATGTAAAATTAGAATTGAATTATATATAGGCTAAGATGAAATGACAATGTAAAAAAAATATAATATAGAGTGTTATAAGTAGAGAATAAAAAAACTATAGCATATAAAATAGTAGTATAAATATTGAATATAATGGAGTGAGGAATGAGTGATTTGGGATAGTCCAATACGAAGGTTTTTTTTTTCTTACGGACGTTATTACCCTCTGATGGGTACTGAGTATGGAGTATCATGAAAATAAATATCGCGATATATTGCAGTATCGATTTTCGACACCACCAGCCTCACAGTCTGCGTTGTTAGGTTTAATTGCTAGACGTGGTTTGGCTTTGAAAAGATGGATATTTCAGAAATCGGTTGCCATTAAGACAGACCAACAATGAACTTATTTCACTGTCTATGAACAAACCGACGTGCAGTATATAAAGATTATGACAAACTTCAGGAGTCAGTTGTCCACGACAGGCTTAAATCAGCTGAGGTAGCAGCACAAAAACACACTCAGCAAACCTTAGAGGAGTCATACTGAAAAAAAGTGCCTTTACGACAAGAAAAGCAACAGATGGCACGACATACCAAAGGCTGTCACCGATTCCATAATGAAAGACACAGTGCCAAGTCAGGCCCAGGATATACCCTGGCAAAGTATCGTCTAATTATCGTTATCGACAACATCCCAGAAGATATCAAGATATCATTTTTGTATCACCCCTAGCAGACCCCCAGGATTAAAGATGCCTGCAGAGTGCACCGAGTTCAAGCCATAGGCATCGTTTGTTCACTGCATTCGTCTCTGCTGTCTGGCACAGTCTGACGTTAGCCTTCTTTGTCAAAACCTTCAGCCTTTTTTCTCTTTCCAGTGACTAAGCGTTCAGTGAAACTCCAGACACACTCTGCTCCGAGCTTTAGCATAAAGAGGGTACAGAGACGATTCACAAAATGTCTTCAAGTTCAAGAAAGGCATAAAAAGGTCACAACAGGAGCAATGGACAAGTCTACAGTACTGTGCAAAAGTCTTAGGCCACCAGATTTGTTGCCAATGGTATAACGACCATATATAATACATTGTCGAGTTTTCCACTGATCTTCATTCCAATTTTTGTGAGCTTTGCCATATCGTAGTCTTTTCACCTGATCCGCTTTCAAAAAAGTGGTTTCTTGGCTGATTAATGATGAACACTGAAATGTGTTGCAGCTGTATGTTTTAATGCTTTAACATGGGATCACTTTCTCCTATAGGCAGTCTGTAATTTCATAATGGAGTACAGTTACAGTGGAGGGAAAAAGTATTTAGTCAGCCACTGATTGTACAAGTTCTCCTACTTAGAAAGATGAGAGAGGTCTGTAATTTTCATCATAGCTACACTTCAGCTATGAGAGACAAAATGAGAAAAAAATTCAGGAAATCACGTTGTAGGATTTTTAAAGAGTTTAATTGTAAATCATGGTGGGAAATAAGTATTTGGTCACCCACAAAAAGTTAGATTTCTGACTCTCACAAACCTGTAACTTCTTCTTTAAGAAGCTCTTCTGTCCTCCACTCGTTACCTGTATTAATGGCACCTGTTTGACCTCGTTATCTGTATAAAAGACACCTGTCCACAGCCTCAAACAGCCAGACTCCAAACTCAACCATGGCCAAGACCAAGAGTGGCCTAGCCAGTCTCGAGATCCTCAACCCCATAGAAAATTTGTGGAGGGAGTTGAGAGTCCGTGTTGCTCAGCGACAGCCCCAAATCATCACTGTCCCTAGAGGAGATCTGCATGGAGGCATGGGCCAAACTCCAGCTACTAACATGTGTGTGCCAACCTGGTTAATACTTACAAGGAACGCGTTTGGAACCTCGTCCTTTTGCCAACAAAGGTTATGTTACAACGTATTGACTGAACTTTTGTACTAATGACCAAATCCTTATTTTCCCTTCATGATTTACAATTATATTCTTAAAAATCCTACAATGTGATTTCCTGATGTTTTTTCTCTCATTTTGGGTCTCTCATAAGTTGAAGTGTAGCTATGATGAAAATTACAGACCTTTCTAAGTAATGAGAACTTGCCACATTCCGTGGTGACTACTACTTTTTTTTGCCCCATCTGTATACCTCGTCCGCATGACTCGTTCACAGGCCAACCGTGATCACACTCCCCCCAGTACACAGTGATTAGATTCACAATAGATCTTGCTCAGTGAAAGATTTCCTCTGTGTGTTGTCATGTTTTCTTTTTCTATATTTTACATCTACTGTATTCTTAGTGCAAATAAGTCTCTGCGTCCTAAAAAGGTTAGTAATAAGAGGAAACCAAAAGGAAAACGCGTACTGAATGCTCCAGAACACAGAGTGTAGTTCATCAATAGAGTAAATGTTTTACATTTCGCTTTCAATCCACGACTCACTAAATTACATGAATTTCTTCAACACTTTATTATACAATAAGCTTTGTGGTAATGATTTTGGGTAACTGTACATTGATGTAAGTGTTAATGTGTAACAGCCTTCGCCATGATACAGTACAGACGATATTAAACTCATCAGTTCTTGATATATGTAACTTATGATGTGTTTGTTGAACATATCCCCATCATAAATCAGGAGCTCCTGTATAACACAGCTCCATTAATGCTGATAATGCCTTATACAGGGAGATTTTCTGGGGTTTCTGGAACCCATTCATTCAATTTACATTATTCCTTATGGGAAACGTGCTCGGTTCTCCTCCTTTTCTGGAAGCTTTCTGGAACAAATCAACGACATGAACCGAGGGACCACTGTACTCCCTAGTTGTGTACCATCTTACACGTCATTGTGTTTGAACATAATGAAGCTTTTTCATATCAGTTGCTTGGTTCGAACCAATTCTTCTCAAGCCCGTGTAAGAATTGATTGTTTTTATTCCCCCTCTGGAGTCTAAGGATTGAATCATCTCCATCTCATTGAGCCAGTTCATGAGAAGCTCTTCACTCCTGCTTGTATTTCTGCTCCTGATTGGAACTGCTCTTGTTTTTAATACGCAAGGCACTCCACTTGTACCTCATTCAGGCTCGTGTTCCGTCTGCTCCAGCTGTAGCCGAATGAGTACTAGATTGCGGTATTCCCTTCTAAGGAGAGTGTTTAACCTCTGCCTTCTAATTTGAGGTCCGACTAAAACAGCTGCACCTGTGGTTCAGTCGGTTTAAATAGCAAGATGAACACAAACTGCATCGTAATTCGGCTTGTTCTCCGCGCCGCCTGTGTGGAAGGGTCAGCATGTTTTATTCACGAGCAGCGAGTGGGAGGCGGCATCGCAGAGCTCGGCAGGCTTTATTCCCTCCAGCTGTAATGAAGTAAATAAAACATTAATACAGCGATCACACCTGCGACGCACGATGACGGACTCATTAGGAAGGTTGCGACAGATGTTTTCAGTACAGGACGTCACTTAAGCCCAATAATATACCTATAAATAATGCGCTAATGCTTAAGAACATTTGTAGAAGATAAAGCTGTTGAATCATATTTACTGTTCTAGCTCTGACGCAGTTTAATCTGCCAACACGTGCCCGAAGTTCGTGGATTTTTGCACTGGCGCTGGCATAAGAATTCATGTTGCCAATATTCATGGGAGCTTAAACATTTGACTTTAGGCTGTCTTCCTTCAATAATAATTGGCACCATGGCAAAGATGAGTAAAAATGCTTATATGAGTTACCTTTTGATGAATTGGCGTTATCTCACCTAATAAAATGAAACAACCACCTTTTAATTGAAATTAACATTTTATTCTGAGAAAGAAAAATAATTTTACCAAGCCACAGTTGCCAAAGCTATTGGTGCCTTGCATGTCCCTTTACCAATAAAACAGCACTTTGTCTTCTCTTGTAAAATCTTATAGTGTTAGAGATGTTGAGACCTTTCCTCATTACAGAGGACTCTCCAATGCTAATAATTCTGATCTGTCCTGGTCTGTGGGGCTCCTGACCATTAACGTACAGGGTGAGAGGGGCAATAGCAGAGTATTAGAGAAACAGATGGACTACAGGCTGTTAATAGTAGAACACAATCCCTTATAATGTAAGTGAACTGATCAAATGGATAATGAGTGTAGAAACAGGAGGGGCTTTTTTTAGTGGTAAGGCTGAAAAACGCAGGGAATAAACTGTTTTAGATGAACTCTCACCTTTTAAGACTTTTAAAAAACCAACCATTTTATTCTTATCCATCGCACAGCTATAATCTCACAAATAGAACCGACCTGATGTTTGTGCTGTATCAAAGGGGGGTTATACAGAGATTACACTTCTACACTTCTAGCTTTAATATCCGTACATGGTCTTGACATTTTTAATGATCTAAAAATTACCAGCTTTGGTGCGCTTCCTTTAAGAGCTTTAGTATTTGACAATTCGTCAATACTGAGCAGAGATACAGCTGCAAGAAAAGTTTCCATGAACCTTAGAATAGAAGAAATTTGGAGACTACCTTGGGCGGCCAAACATTGGACAGTCCTTTATCACTGTTGCCCTCACGGCCCTCTAGTTTCATTAGATGGCTAGATACCGTTGGGGGGGAAAAAGTATTTTAGTCCAGTCACTGTATTGTGCAAGTGCCTCCTACTTAGCAAATAGAGTAGAGGTCTGTACTTTTTTCATCTTAGGTACACTTTCCAGCTATGAGAGACAAAATGAGGGGAAAAAAATCCATGAAATTACATTGTAGATTTTTAAAAACCGATTTTAATTGTAATCATGGTGGGAAATAAGTATTTGGTCACCCACAAACACAGCAAATTTCTGGCTCTCACAACCAACCTGTAACTTCTCTTAAGAATCCTTCTGTCATATGGATGAGCCAGAAGAGATTTGGGGTAAGAATATCACATGTGATCAGATGAAAACCAAATAGAACGTTTTGTAAAACCAACTCGTCGTGTTGGAGTAAGAAGAATGGCTGAGTTTGCAATCACAAGAACACCATGCCTCCTGTTGAAGCAGAGGGTGGAAACATCATGCTTTGGGGGCTGTTTTTTTTTTCTGATCCGTGTTAAGGGAAGAATGAACCCCGGGGCCATGTATGTGAGATTTGAAGCCAAAACCTCCTTCCCATCAGTGAGAGCAGTGAAGATGAAAGTGGCTGGGTCTTCCAGCATGACAATGACCCACACACACACACACCGCTCGGGCCCCGAAGGAGTGTCTTCGTAAAAGCATTTCAAGGTCCTGAGGAGTGGCCCTAAGCCAGTCTCTCCAACTCAACCCATAGAAAATGTTTGGTGGAGTGAAGTCATGTTGGCCCAAACATCACTGCTCTAGAGAAATCTGCATTGAGGAATGGGCCAAAATACCAGTACAGTGGTGTGCCAACCTGGTGAAGACTTACAGGACACGTTTGACCTCTTTCATTGCCAACAAAGTACTGATTAACTTTTGTTATGACAAATACTTATTTTCCACCAGGATTTCAAATTTAAATTCTTTAAAAATTAAAACTCCTCAATGTGATTTCCTGGATTTTTTTTCTCATTTTGTCTCTCATAGTTGAGTTAGCTATGCGAAAATTACAGACCTCTCTCATCTTCTCTAAGTCGGAGAGACTTGCACAATCATGGCTGACTAAAATACTTTTTTGCCCCACTGTAGATTGATGGGAATAGAATAACATAAACAAAAACGTTCTTGCCCCTTGTTCTGGCCGGAAAATGGAATAGTCCTGCAACCTAGTATAGGAGTAAGCTGGAATGTGAAAATTATAAATGTAAAGTGGGTACCTTGGTTCTCGTTTGTTAATTCTTCTTGAAGCTTGTCCAGTACCAAGCTACCTTTTTTCCCCTAAGGAATCTGTAATTTGAATGAATGGGTTCCAGATTCCCCAAAAAACCCCCCTGTAGAGGCAATAGCAGCATTAATGGAGCTGTACTGTACGGAAAGTCCTGATTATGATGGTTATGTTCAACAAATCCATCATAAGCCTAAATATATCATGGACTGCATGAGTTTTAATATTACACATTAACACTTACATCAATGTACAGTTACCAACCCAAAATTATTACACCACACGTATTTTATACTATGTTTTAAAAAAACTCATGTACTTAGTTGGTAATGGTTTGAAAGTAAAAGCAAAACACTTTTTTGTTTCAGTTGAAGGTCAAATCATTTTATAAGTAACTAATGCCTTCATCCTAAATTAACCTCTCAATCCACAATGTGTCTCTGTTGTAGGAAGATGATGCTGTTGTGGTATGAGGAAGGTTTCAGAGTCATTATCCTGACATCTAACCTGATCCGGGCTGACTGGTACCAGAAGACACAAGGGTACGACTGCATTTTCCTCATCATTAATAAATCCTTGTGACTGAGTGGTATTACGGTCGGTCTAAACCACTGATCTGATTCCTGCCTTTGAAGTTTATCTCTTTTATATCTAGCAGTTTTGTATTCAGTGTCCCTGAATATTTTTGGCCAGTTTCTATGACAACACGTTAAGCAGATGCTTTCGGGAAATTGAAATGAAGCAGATTTGTTCCAAATAGGTTTAATGGAACTGACTTGAGCTGAATTTGTATAAATCGGTCACAAAAGGTCCAGAATGTGCACTTCTTACCCAGCTGTGGAAACTAACGGGACGGAAAATAATTAATTTGTTATGATTTGTAATGCTACAGATGTGGAGGAAAAGTTTTGCTTTACTTGAGAAAATGTGGAATTAATAATTATAGTCTTGCATTATAGATTCAGAAGTAGCTTGCTTGTTCAGTGTAATGTGTTTTTGACAAACAGCCAGTTTCTAACGTGTGTGTGTGTGTGTGTGTGTGTACACCTTGTCTTGCTATACTTGTGAGGACCAAATGTTCTTACAATGATGTGAAAAAATTTTGACTTGTGAGGACTGTTTTTCTGGTCCCTACTTCTTTAATTGCTTTTTTACAAAAAAAACAAATGGGCGAAAGTATTTGCTGTAGGTTACTGTGGTTAGGGTTAAGCTTAGGATTAGGGGTAGGTGTAGTGTTGTGTTGTAACGTTAATTATAAACCGAACTTTTTTTCTGTCATTACTGAATATCAACAATCCAATCAAACAGAATAAATCAGTCCTTTCTCTACAAATAAAATCTGCACTCTGATTGGCTAACAGGGAAAAACAAGTTCCTGCTCTTCTTGTTTTAAAACTTTAATTCCGAATTCAGTCCGTACGGAGCTTTAAACACGGCTTGTTTGTTTATGAGATCACTACTGACTCATGATGACGATGATGATGAGGAAGTGTTAGATTTCAGTCGTGTTTTTAATGCTGCTTAATAGTCTTAGTCTATATAAGGCAAAACTAATGAGGGAGTAGGGATCTACTTTGGACACAGCCATATCTTCAGCATGGCATCTCTTCTGAGTGTGCTGTTTGCTGTGCAAGGAGAAAGGAAACTGTGGAAGAACAATTCAGAAAACGTTCAGAACTTCAAATTTAATAAGACGTTTAAAACGGCATCGTCCAGCTGAATATGCAGAATTCGAGAAAGCTAACAAAAGGCAAAGAGATTAAAGCTAAAGCTAGTGAGAGCACAGAGCCAGGCATCTCTAGAATTCAGTTAACAGGAGTTCGGATAGAAAAGTTTGATTGTATCGGCAAAAGTAGGGGTGGGCAATATGACAATAATTTATTGTATCGTGATCCATTTTGTTATCGTGAGAGACAATATATTTTTCTGAGAAGAACACTGACAGATTATACACAATATTTAAACCGAAATTAATCTTATTATAACTACACATCTTTTTCAGGAGTAAAAAGGAACCTGTAAGCTAGTCAGAAACAGCGATTTGATTTATATGATGATATATATCGTTAGCGACTGATGTGAAATACAGTTTCGTGATAAGATTGTTTTCTATATTGCCCAGCCCTAGGCAAAAGTAACAGCATGTGCAAGCATATAGCCCCAGACCTCTAAGACTAATGTATAAAACCAAAACAAAATATTTTTACTTAGCATTTAAGTCTGCAAGTACAACCCCAATTCCAGTGAAGTTGGGACATTGTGTAAAACATAAATAAAACCAGAATACGATGATTTGCAAATCCTTTTCAACCCATGTTCAATTGAATACAATACAAAGACAAGATATTTAATGTTCAAACGGATAAACTTCATTTTTTTTGTGCAAATATTCACTCATTTTGAGTTTGATGCCTGCAACACGTTCCAAAACAGTTGGGACAGGAGCATGTTTACCACTGTGTTACAGCACCTTTCCTTTTAACCACACTCAATAAGCGTTTGGGAACTGAGGACACTAATTGTTGAAGCTTTGTAGGAGGAATTATTTCCCATTCTTCCTTGATGTACAGCTTCAGTTGCTCAACAGTCCGGGGACTCTGTTGTCGTATTTTGCGCTTCATAATGCGGCACACATTTCCACTGGGCTGCAAGCAGGCCAGTCTAGTACCCGCACTCTTTTACTACGAAGCCACGCTGCTGTAACACGTGCAGAATGTGGCTTGCTGAAATAAGCAGGGACGTCATTGAAAAAGACGTTGCTTGGATGGCAGCATATGTGGCTCCAAAACCTGTTTGTAGAGTTCAGCATTAATGGTGCCTTCACAGATGTGCAAGTTACCCATGCCATGGGCACTAACACACCCCCGTGCCATCAGAGATGCTGGCTTTTGAACGTAGCACTGATAGTGATCTGGACAGTCCTTTTCCTCTTTGGCCTGGAGGACACGACGTTCATGATTTCCAAAAACAGTTTGAAATGTGGACTCGTCAGACCACAGGACACTTTTCCACTTTGGTCAGTCCATCTCAGGTGAGCTCGGCCCGGAGAAGCCGGCGGGGTTTCTGGGTGTTGTTGATATATGGCTATCGCTTTGTATGGTAGAGTTGTAACTTGCACTTGTAGATGGAGCGACGAACGGTGTTCACTGACGATGGTTTTCTGAAGTGTTCCTGAGCCCATGTGCTAATACCCCTTACAGAATGATGTCGGTTTTTAATGCACTGCCGCCTGAGGGATCGAAGCTCCCGGGCATTCAGTGTTGGTTTTCGGCCTTGCCGCTTACTTGCAGAGATTTCTCCAGATTCTCTGAGTCTTTTGATGATGTTATGGACTGTAGATGATGAAGCCCCTAAATTCCTTGCCATTGCACATTGAGAAACGTTGTTCTTAAACTGTTGGACTATTTGCTCACGCAGTTGTTCACAAAGTGGTGAACCTCGCCCCATCCTTGCTTGTGAACGGCTGAGCCTTTCGGGGATGCTTCCTTTATTCCCAATCATGGCACTCACCTGTTTCCAATGAACCTGTTAACAGGTGTTTTTTGGGAATTCCTCAACCTTCCCAGTCTTTTGTTGCTCCTGTCCCAACTGTTTTGGAACGTGTTGCAGGCATCAAACTCAAAATGAGTGAATATTTGCACAAAAACAATGAAGTGTATCCGATTGAACAGTAAATATCTTGTCTTTGTAGTGCATTCAATTGAACATGGGTTGAAAAGGATTTCCAAATCATCGTAGTCTGTTTTCATTTACGTTTTACACAACGTCCCAGCTTCACTGGATTTGGGGTTGTAGAAATGGATTTGTAATTTTCTTTTGAAATCAGTCCGGCTGGCTGTTCGTCTCGACTCCCATTGCTGCCCGTCTGCTGCATTTCCTTCATCATTCAGACATCATATACAATGAAGTACAAGGACCCTCATTAACATCCCGCCGTCCCACCGCCAGGTTGCATCTGATCCTGTGCGTTCTTTGATTACTCCAGCTTCATCCTCTCACTCATTATTATTCCTCTGGCTGTCGGCTTGCCTTTCAGGTCTGCCTTGAAAAGATTTTTCTATCTATCTACTTCTGTGGTTTTTAATCAGGCTAAGTACAGTCCGTGTCGGACGGCGTGGACAACGATGCCATACGCATGTCTGCATTCTACAGAAGGTACAGGATGTACATAGAGTCTGCTCTTGGTTCTGATTAATGGCTTTCATCCGCCCTGAACCACAGGGGTTCTCAAACTTTTTACAGCCTGTTCCGTGTGATTTTCATGGATTGATTTTATGGCTTTAATCCAGCTGTTCAAATATTAAACTCAGCAGGCAAATTGCGGAGCATTATAATAATTTATTGGAGCCATGAGATTTTTATACCTGAATTTTCCACCCTCTGTATTGAAATATTGAAGCCTTGTGCGCCATATAAGAGATTTTATATCGCTGATGCGACAGTAAACTGACATTATTTATGCTTGATGTTATTGATCTTTAGATTAGGTAACAAGGAATCAGTTTCCATTATGAAACACATTACCTCCACTCAGGTGGCACAGCAGTGTAATTACGCCAGCCGGCTGTGTCTGAGGGATGGAAAACCGGTCGGGGGTCATCGCCCAAATTAGATTAAGGGGGCATGGACATTAATGAATTAGCAGGAATATATGGCAAGAACTATAACTGTAATAGGAGATTTGTATCTTTACAGGCATCACATAAACTGTTTGCTTAGTGTAGTAGTTGTTTGCATAGAAATGTACATTTTTGACATTTTTATTTATTGTATTGAGAATGCATTTTAAAATATATTTGACTGAAATAATCCACCACTTATATTCTGTATTTTTTTATGTTCTTTCTTCAGCTTAATTATATTCTTTATTATATTTTCTGCTTTATCTTGACTACTTTATTATCTTATCTAGTTTATTTGTTGTATTCTTTATTTTATTATATTTATTATTTGTCTATTTTCCTATTTATTAATTTTTATTTACCTATTTTTTTATTTTTTTACATATTTATTTATGTAATTATTTTATTATTTTAGTCCCTTTTATTTTTTTATTTGATTCTTATATTTAACATCCAGGCTGGGTTCCTTTTTGATGCTTAGTACTCCAAAGGATTCTTCCGCACATTTAGGGATTTTCCTTGCCTCTGTCGCCCTAGACTTGCTCATTTGGGACTGTGGACCTAGATACGTCGCATTCGGAAATTCTTCAGACCCTTTCACTCTTTCACATCTTGTTATGTTGAGGTTTTGCCTTCATAATAAATTTGCAAAAAAATCAAAAATTCTGTTTTCGCTTTGTCATTCTGTAATATTGAGTGCAGAATGATGGGGAAGTCTGAAGACTTTCTGAATGCACTGTATTTATAAAGCCGCTTTGAGACAGTGCCCTTATAAAGAGCTCTGTATAAATCAGTCTGACTTAACTTGTATTGATGTGAAACAAGGGTTTCCCAAAATTGATTGGGTCTCAAAATGCATTCTGGTCAAAAACAGCTGTAATAAATACACAGAATCTGCAGAAATACATTTGATGAACACTCTGACTTCTTTGTTGCTAATTATTTAAATTCAAGTCAGATTTATTTTCTATAGCGCTTTTTACAATGGAGCATCGTCTCAAAGCAGCTTTACAATTTTAGATTATCTCCTAATATCTAGGGTCGATCCCAAATTGAGCAAGCCTAGGGCGACAGTGGCAAGGAAAATCCCTAAACGTTATAAGGAAGAAATCTTGAAAGGACCAAAACTCAAAAAGTTACCCGACCTGCTTGGGGGGTAAATATTGTGTGTGATTGGCTCAGAGTTGTGTCGTTTCGGCTCAGTTCTGGCTGATAATAGTCACTTTTCTAAATGGAAAATGGGCAGATCCAGCACCCACCCACTGAAACTCAGGAACCCACCTTGGTACAACCCAAGAGTCCAGAGAGAAAGACTAAAACCCAAACACTCAAATCTGTCTGAATAGAATCAGCCATCCATGTGGTGCAGGAGGTTTGGACCCATTGTCTTCCAGCTAAAAAAGACCAGACCCAGTCGTGCATGCTAAAACCATGACGTGACCTGATCCGTGCTTTAGATGTTGCATTTCCAATCGTTCACACCTTCTTCCTTCAGGCACTGTCATCATCATTTATCCATAAAATGTTCCACTTTGGTGTTGGCTCTGGTTTGTGTTTCTGACATACTTTCTCTGTTTGTGCTGGTGACAGAATCACATTCGCTGGTGTAGCCTCTTTTTTTTTTTCTCTCTGTAAATGGTGAATTGTGATTGGTTTTCAGCACTCTGAAGATTTTCTCAGACTTCAATTGCTGTGATTTCTCCATCGGTGACCTGGTCACAAAAAATTATTTTTGTCAAATACGCTAGTCCAGCACCACAGGGACCCAGGAGTCCTGGCATTGCCTTCCAGCCAGATCATCCAGGTCGTTTTAAGAAATGCTTCTGACCTTACTGGCTCTTGGTCTTGCAATTGTTTTCTTATTTGCGTAGTTAATTCTCGAATTTGAATCTTCCTTTAAAGTGTTTATCTCAAAATGAATTGTTTGTCACCACAGCTCCGTTGGTATAATAAATGCAACAACAACAACAAAAAATAAATATAAAGTGCATTGCTTTCTATTTTACCCCCATGTTTTAACCTGGAGCATCAGCTCCTGTCTTTGGAGAACACGGGTAGTCGTAAGCATGACCTGAGGGGTACACCAGTCCATGTCAGGGTTGGATAGGGCTATGGAATGAAGCCCTGATCCCTTCAAGTTGACAATAGAAAAAGTCTCAAAGCAAAAGCAGAGTGACTAATTATTTATTTATTTATTTAGCCAGAGGCGACAGCGGCCGAGACATCAGTGTAAACCAGAATAATTAGAAGCAGTATTTGTGTGAAAGGTGAAGGTTTTGTGTAACAATTTGAATAAAAGTCTTGCCAAATGTAAAGAGACTTACAACTGATACAGTCTTACAATCCAAGTAATTGTGGTTTAAGGATCTTGCTTAAGGACACCTCCAGGACTCGCACCCAGGTCCCTGTGGTGGGAGAGCGTCTGACTCTGCTTGAAAGCCCTTTGTTTTTGTATTCTAGAAAACAGCATAATGTCACCCTAAAGGTTTAAGTAATGAGATTCAGTCAGATGAACTATTTTTGGACTTTAGAAAAGCCTGCTAATTGAGCGTTTACCACCTCAGCTCAAAGAAACAAATCCCATTTTTACACGGTCCTGGCTGAATCGACTTTCTTTCCTGGTGTTGAGCCTGTAATTATCGGTACCCTGTTGGGGGTCTTTCCGCTTTTTACCCAAGTGGCTTGTAGTTCCAGAGCAAAACTAAAGGAGAAAACATCAAGCACCAAACAGAGCTGATGAATGCGATCAAAAAGACGTAATACAGTCAAAGTCAAGTCTATTTATGTAGCACGTTTTACACTGGGGCATTGTCTCAAGGCCGGGCAAAACTCCCTAAATATTATACGGAAGAAATCTTATAAGGAGGGACCAAGGCTCAAAATGATTCTTACCTCTTGGGCAACCTAGATGTTATATGTAAGAATTAAACTTAAGTTGGTTATCTAAGTAATAATTTTATAGTACTAGTTTAATTAAACAGAAGCTAAATATAAAAAATGAGAGGACACATTTAACAAAAATATAATAAATGATATAATATATAGACTCTGATAAATTAAATCTAATACAATATTATGAAGGGTAGAATAAAATGGAGAATATAAAATTATAGAATATAGGACAACAGTGTACAGTACTGTGCAAAAGTCTTAGGTCACCATTAGATTTGTTGTTTTGGCAATAGTAATATGACCATATATTATTGTTTCTCAGAGTCTTTATTAGAATACAACCAGAAAATACAGGATGTTTGTATGCAGTATTTGAAAAAAGCTACACTGGTAAGTATTTAGTGTTTCCTCCCCTTAGACTTGAGCAATAGCTGCATCTGGCAGCTTCATCAGGATGCCAGATTGATCCTTCTACAGTCTTAAGAAGCTTGGCCAGGGATGGGACTTTTTGGAAGGGTAGCAGCCAAGAAACTGCTTACTGACGTTTGCCTGCAGTAGCTATTTTTTTGTGAAAATTGTGGGGTTTTGTATTTTGTGTGCATATTTCCTGTATTTTCTGTTGTTTCTTATTAACGAGTCTGAGAAATAATTATGGCGTCTCATATGCGAAAACAACAGAGCTAATGGTGGCCTAAGACTTATGCACAGTAAAGTGCATTTAATAAAATATTATGTGATGTAATGTGATGTGGTCTGAGTTACGGAACTGATACTGGAAGAACAGCTTGAGTGGAGCCGGAACTGGTACTGGAGGAGAAAACCGAGTATGTAGTTAGTTGTTGTTAACAACACAGTCTATTAACAGAACACATCTGTGCAAGTGTAGCATCATACTCCAGCAGCACTAACTATAACAGCATAGCTAGAAAGGGAAGATCCGGAAGGCAACACAGCCAAGAGGGATCAGTGGATCAGTATGTCTAGCTTTCACTCATTTTGTTAACGAATATTGATGCTACGAAACCGCAAAGGTAGTTATTGGGGTGTTAAATATATTTTGCCGCCAAACATTTCAGAACAAAATCCAGAAAAACACAGCCAACATGACATTATAAATCAGCCATACAAAGTGCTTTTGAAGTGGATATTCCAGTAAAACGTGCTCTGTCCCCCCTGCAGACTATGGATGAGCCCTTTGTACCCCAGGTTGCCTGAGGGAAGCCCAGGCACCGCAGGAGATTCCCCGACCCACTTCAAACGGGACCTGCTGGAGTATCTGAGCTCCTATCGAGCCCCGGAGCTGGCTGAGTGGATCGAACGCATCAAAGAGCACGACCTGTCAGAGACCAGGTGAAACCAGCTTCCTTTCTTTAGAACCTAGAGAGAAAGTCCTTTTTTATGCTTTTATATTAAGAGTGCTGACTCTTATTTTGTAGGGTCTTCCTTATCGGGTCCACTCCAGGGAGGTTTCAGGGACCTGACATGGAGAAGTGGGGTCACTTAAAGTTGAGGAAGGTGAGGACGTCCAGTACAGACTTGAAGCTTCTCATTTCCTTTCCATAGCTTCTCGATCTTGCTTCTCCCCACCTGAGGTGTAAATATAAATAATGGTAATGTGTTCACACTGTTCGCAGGTGTCAGTTTGAAGATACTTGTCGGTTCTCGACCCATTTTGTCAGAAAAATTTGTCTCGGCTCTTGTCGGGTCGGGTTCTGCCTAACTTTGATTCATGATTCATGATTCAAATGCACCAATCAATGAAGAAGTGCATCATGGATATTTAAAGAAATATGTATAAGGATGCTTTTGAGCGAGTCACTCCAGACAAGGCTGTATGGGAAACAGTGGAACCTCGGACGTCGAACGTCTCTTGACTTTTGTGCTTCCAAATTAGAACAGAATTCTGACTTCGGGCATCGGCACCCTAAATAAAACATTCAATGGTACGATCTTCATAATCGCCAACCGCCATAAAACCCAAATGAAGAACTAGGGTTTGATCATAGGCATATTATATTATATTATGTTATAGTGTTATTATATTATGTGTATGTATATTATATCACTCTATGGTGTGATTTCGGACACTCGCTCAGTCTCGGTCCTAGTGATAAGACCGAGACGGAGTTCACCTCAGCTATACACTGCCTGACCAAAAACAGGTCACGCACACTAATATTTCGTTGGACCACCTTTAGCTTTGATTCCAGCATCGTTTCCACAAGCTTCTGAATTGTCTCATCATTTATTTCTGCCCAGAGTTGCATTATTTTCCCCTAGATCTTGTATTGATGTGTCTTCTCCAGCACATCCCAAAGATTCTCAATGGGGTTCAGGTCTGAACTCTGTGGTGACCAATCCATGTGTGATAATGGTGGCTCTTTCACAATTTGAACAGATGAACCTCGGATGTCTTTCGACATGGTTGTTTAACAAATGAGAAGCTTGTTCCAGCTGAAACATGATCACTAATGCAGTGCCTATCCGAAGGGAGGCTATTTTTTTTAACTATTTAACTATTTACCTAGTTAAATCCAGGTGTTGATCTTTTTTTTTGGTGTGTTTCAGTTATATGAGGTATTTATTGATTGTTATCGTATTACATTGCTTTATTCGTGCTTTTAATCATTATTACGTACAAATATAGGCGTAAAAAACATCTGGAGGTCGGAACGGATTAACCCTATTTACATTACTCCTTATGGGTGAAATTTGATTCCGACTTCAAGCGGCTTTCTGGAACCAATTAAGTTCGAATTGCGAGGTTCCACTGTAGATAAAATTCTGTTTATTTATGTAGTAGCAGTAGATAAAGCAGCAGAATCTAGGATGTCTGTTCGCAGCCAGACGCAGCAGAAAAATTCTGTCGAAAATTCTTGAGAGGAACCATGCTCAGACGTGGAAGGCGTCCTGCTCTGGGTGAGGTGACAGCAGGATGAAGATCTTAAGAGCCCTTGTAGCTGAATTTAAAGGAATCGGAGCCGTGCTGTGTGTAAGTTAAGCCGCATGGCACGTCGTGACCGAGAGTCTTGCAGGAATAAAACCTGTAAATGCAGTCCTCAGTTCCGGAGCGGGGTCTCTGTGGGGAGTTGCTGAGACCGAGCTGATGACAGCGGTGTAATTTTCACACTCCACTCAGGAGAGAGTGCATTTCATCTCGGTGCACAGTGTAATATTGCTGTACGGTTTTCATCATCTCGTTCCTGTCTCGCTCCCCTCAGTTGTTGAGCGAACACACGCGTCCGGTCCAGGATGCAGAGCAGTGGCCGGTGATTGGTCAGTTCTCCAGCATTGGCTCCATGGGCCTTGATAAGACCAAATGGCTGGCAGCGGAGTTCCAGCGTACGCTGATGACATTAGGGAAAGCCGGGACCTCGTTAGCGGGTTCGCAGACGCCGCCGCTTCTCCTGGTGAGCTTTTCAGTCACGCGGGTTCAATCAATAGTTAGTTCTGCCTGTTCTTTGTGATTAAGACCAGAGCCTAGAGACATGTTAGGGTAAATAAACACAAACCATTTTCCCCTCCAACCCCGTCTGCCATTAGGATAAATGAGCAATTAGTTTTCCCTGTTGATGTAATTACAGCAGAGTCAAGTGGAACTGGATCGTTACTCTCTCCGCTTCTAAGCTGTTTTTGGTGCCAGCGCTGAAAAAAAGCAGCAAAAGCGAATTAATTCAGGGTTCATGTGCCACAAAATAGGATGTGAAAATGGGCATAAATCAGTGTGTTCAGATCAGAGTTCATTTTGTTAATGAAAACTATGACGAAACGATCTTTCACAATGAAAACAAGACGAGACAGCGAAGACAAAGCGAGGATTTTAAGCTGTTGTTTAGAAAAGTTAGTAATACCTTTAAACTAGTCAAACCTTTAAAAAGGCACGACTACAATTAGGGTAAATGTTTTAAATAGAATTCACTAAAACTAGACTAATGTTTTTAGTTTTCGTTGATTGAAACTACATTAAAACTAACAATAATTAAATGACTAATGTGATTAAAACTGATATATATTTTAGTCTAAAGGCAAAGACTAAATCCATATCAGCTGAGAAAATTAACCCTCTTTCATAGTGATATCAAACTCGGATTCGAAACTGAATCGATTCATTTGAAGCTCAGTATTTGGAAACGTTGTCAAACTTTGTATCAACATGAAAAAGTCACATGACTGTCCCAAAAAAGCTTTCAAAACGTTTCAGACTACTTTGGTAAACGCATCAGGAATTGCAAGCAGCTGATCGGAGTTCATAATGTTTTTACCCGAGTGCTTCTGAATGAGCGTCGGAAAATCTTATCACTGATCCTAGAACTGTGATTAGTGTCAGCTGGGAAGCTAACCATTGTCTATGGAAAAAAGTAAAAAATTTTCACTATTCTCTTATTATTTTGCAAATTATATCATTTATACAATGGAAGGATGTCGAAAAAGACCAAGGTCTGCTGTTGGGGATCATTTTGACAGTAGATGACCATGTGGTGCGATGATTCAAACGTTTCACAAGGTCGAATCTTTTTCCGAATCATTTGTTTCATTTGCTTCGAAGTCCCAAAAGCCAGCAGGACTGGTTCAGACCCTGGGATTTGGGGATGGGAATGGAGATGGTTGCAAATTGTCCGATCCATCGGAATCCAATCCCTCCGAGGTTATCGAATACTGTTATTGATGCAGTTCTTCTAAATAGGAATTGTGTATTTTTTTTTCAGTCGGGATTACATTTCTTTCCAATAAGAACATCAGCAGCTCGTCTTGATCATGTCTACATACCTAAGTGCACAGAGTTGCTGCCATGTGATTGGCTGATTAGACATTTGCGTTAATGAGCAGTTGAACAGGTGTACCTAATAAAGCGGTGTATTTAGTGATGTATCTGTACCCAGCCTGTAGTCAGGAAGTCGAATTGTTTACTGTTTCACTGGCACTAATCAGTTCACAATCGTATTATGTTGATAGTAATAATGTTGTTTTTCCTTTTTAGGTGTATCCGTCAGTAGACAATGTCAGAACCAGCTTGGAAGGCTATCCAGGTGCCATTTGTCATATTCTCCAAATAGACTTAAAGCAGATAAACATACAGATACTTTATAGAATTCTTTCCAGAAGTTTTTGTGTTGGCAGGGGGCATGTGGGGGGCATGGGGGGAGTTAGACTTTACAGCACTTTATCACATATATTTCTGACAAGGCTGGAAGAGAACCAACAGTGTGACTAAATAATGCCAAGCTCATTTTTCTATTTTATATTCATTATTTTGTTAGATTTTATAGTTTATTAATTATATTATTGTTTGTATAGTATGTATGTATGATATATTTTTATATTTTGTAACGGTAATTATTTTATTTATTATATATATTTTATGTTCTATAGTTTATTATATTCTCTATTTTATTACATTTATTTCTTTTTATATTATATATTGTATTGTATTTGTGTGTGTGTGTGTGTGTGTGTGTGTGTATTATTATATTCTACAGTTAATGATACTGTATTTATTATATACTTTATTTTCTTTATTTTATGATGTTATATATGTTCTACATTTCATTATTTATATTCTATATTTTATTATTATATCATAGTTATTTTATGTACTCTATTGTATTATTCATTATGTTGTATACAATATTATTTTGTTATATTTTATAGTTTATTAATTATACTGTTGTATGTTATATTCTCTATTTTATAATTTTTATTATGTAATTTATGTTCTATAGTTAATTGTTTATATTGTATATTTTATTATATGTATTTATTTTTATATTTTATATTTTATAATGTTTATTATTTTATTATATAATCTTTTATGTTCTATAGTTTGTTTATATTGTATATTTTATTATATTTATTTATTTTTTATATTCTTTATTTTATTAGATTCATTATTTGATTATGTACAGTATCATTTTCTTATATTCTATAGTTTATTAATTATACTGTTGTAAATATTATATATTTTAATAATCTCTGTTTTATAATATTTATTATTTAATTATGTATTATTTCATGTTCTGCGGTTCATAATTGATATTCTTATATTAATTTTGTTTTATGTTTTTATTTAAGTAAGTAGGCTTTTCATTTAATTTCATTGTTTCATATGACATCTAAGCTTGTCATGAGTCTTGGTCCTCCCAAGGTTCTTCCTTCTAAAATTTGGGGAGTTTCTCCATCCTAAGTCTTTCTCCAAACCTGGTCAGTTGTTATGGCCTTCACCTCTTAAGCTGACTTACAGAGAAAGATGGTGAGAATGCAGAAAACAACAATGATAAATGAATAATGCGTTCATAGTCATATCGATAAGCTGCTCAGGAAGTCAGATTTAATCCATGATGCCTCATAAGTGTTGGGTGACGAGTCCAGACCTCAACCCAAATGAGATGCTGTGTCATGACCTAAACAGTGCAGAGAAATTCCAGAACGGTTACTGGCGTACACACAGCATCCCCCCCCCGTCCCACTAATGCTTAATCATCCGTTGATAAACGTGATATAAACGAAACCGAATGACATTTGTCTTTGTTTTCCTGCAGCTGGAGGATCTTTACCCTACAGTATACAGACAGCTCAGAAGCAGATTTGGCTCCACTCCTATTTTCAGTAAGTTCTTGCCCCAGTTCTGTTTTTTTCCACTTGATGAAGATGTAACTCCCGCAGCAGTCTCCAGCTGTACTTGATGTCTCCATAACTGCATGCTCATCTGAGGACTCCCGTCATTATTCCTCATACCGACACTCTCCCAGCTCTTTTAGAGCTTCTATCAACCCATCTGAAGAGCCACTCAAATCCAGGCACGTCGTTTGGGGAAACTCTAAATGATCTTTATTCAATTCATCCACCAATTAGCATAAATAAAGGCTGTAATGGGCCTATTCTGGGTTAACCTCATTCCGTTTGTCCCGAGGGCTGCACATGATAAATTATACTACAGTGCATTTCTCAGTGTTTGTTGAACTGTATGTAGGATTATATGAAGAGTTTGGAGTTTGCATGTTCTCTCCGTGTCTGCGTGGGTTTACTCCGGGTGCACTGGTTTCCTCCCACAGTCCAAAGACATGCATTGGGTTAATTGGTGTCTCTAAAGTGTCCTCGATCTGAATGTATATATGATTAGTCTTAATGAAACCACATGTGTCTGTTGCAGAAATGCAAATGAAAGGTTTACATTTATTTCTCAAGTAATTCCCAATTTAAGTAACTCCCACAAATATCCAGTAACACCCATTACCAGGACTCACCTGCCCATATTTATAAAGGTTTACATTTGTTTTCTCCTTCTATTTGTTAAGTAATTCCCAATTTAAGTAACTCCCACAGTCAGCCAGTATAACCAGTTAATAGGACTCACCTGCCACCAAAACGTTTTGGTCAAAAAAGAAAAAAGACCTTTTTCTCGTGCTGATCCAGACATCCGAGATGTACGCTGGGAACAAACTCCTGGATTTTTTTTGTGTGTTCCTGTTCATTTCAAATCAGGAGCCCCAGTGCTGCTTGGTAAATAGCTTACTGTAGATCCCGTCCGTGGTTGAGGTACAACAACTCATTAAGAATATGATTCATCAACATGCATGGTCACTGAGTAATGGTAAAAATGGTGTGACCAAGTCAGAAGTCAGTGTAAGTAAAAAAATTAAAAAAAAGTAAGTCACACCAGCGTGACCAGTGGTAAAAATGAGTCTACAGAGGGGCAAAAAAGTATTTAGTCAGCCACTGATTGTGCAAGTTCTCCTGCTTAGAAAGATGAGAGAGGTCTGTAATTTCCATCATAGCTACACTTCAGCTATGAGAGACAAAATGAGAAAAACAATCCAGGAAATCACATTATAGGATTTTTAAAGAATTTTCATTGTAAATCATGGTGGAAAATAAGTATTTGGTCAATAACAAAAGTTCATCTCAATACTTTATAACATAATCTTTGTTGGCAATGACAGAGGTCAAACGTTTCCTGTAAGTCTTCACCAGGTTGGCACACATTGTAGCTGGTATTTTGGCCCATTCCTATTTTGGTTTCTTCTGACCACAAGATATTCTCTCAATCTTCTGGATCATCCATATGTTCTCTGACAAACTTCAGACGGGCCTGGACATGTACTGGCTTAAGCAGGGGGGCACGCCTGGCACTGCAGGATCTGAGTCCCTCTCGGCGTAGTGTGATAGTGTGATGGTAGCCTTTGTTACTTTGGTCCCAGCTCTCTGCAGGTCATTCATCAGGTCCCTCCATGTAGTTCTGGGATTTTTGCTCATCGTTCTCATGATCATTTTGACCCCACGGGATGAGATCTTGCGTGGAGCCCCAGATCGAGGGAGATTATCAATGGTCTTGTATGTCTTACAATTGCTCCCACAGTTGACTTATTCACACCAACCTGCTTGCCTATTGTAGATTCACTCTTCCAAGCCTGGTGCAGGTCTACAATTTTCTTCCTGGTGTCTTTTCGACAGCTCTTTGGTCTTGGCCATGGTTGAGTTTGGAGTCTGACTGTTTGAGGCAGTGGACAGGTGTCGTTTATACAGATAATGAGGTCACAAAGGTGCCATTAATACAGGTAACGAGTGGAGGACAGAAGAGCTTCTTAGAGAAGAAGTTACAGGTCTGTGAGAGCCAGAGATCTTGCTTGTTTGTGGGTGACCAAATACTTATTATCCTCAATGATTTACAATTAAATTCTTTAAAAAAGAACTTGTGCTTTCAGCCTTTCTCTCTTCTGTATTTGAGAACAGCTGCTGGAGAGCTGAAACTACAGGCCGGAGCAACGCGATGCCTCACATCAAGACCTACATGAGGGTCTCGCAAGACTTCTCTCAGCTAGCCTGGTTTCTCGTGACAAGGTCAGAACCTTGTAATCGCTACACACACTGACTAATGAACCCTCTGGAGTGACTTGGGTTTCTGTAGTTATTACTCATTAATAATGCTCTGCTGTTTAACCAAATGATTTGAATGCTCTGCTTACTGGACTAAATAAGCAGATATGCATATTCTCTACATCATTATAGTCAGTATTTTATTATATATATATACTGTTGTCATATAGTTTTATGTTCTGTATTTTATTATACTCATGATAATATTGTATTATCTGGGTTTTGGCAATTTGGTTTTATTATATTTTCTTTAAATATGTTCTATCCCTTATTTTTTATATTTAGCTTCTATTTATTTAAACTATTACTGTAAACTGATTCTTGGCTTGCCCAATTCCTCCTTCACTCTTCTGTAGGTTTGTCCAGCGGCCGCACGCAGCATTATCACTGCTAAATCAGATTTTACCAGTTATGTACAGTACTGTGCAAAAGTCTTAGGCCACCATTAGAGATTTGTTGTTTTACCAATGCTGTAATGACCATGTATGACATATCGTTGGCAGTGTGACCCAAAATTTTCCACTGATCTTCATTCCAGTATTTGTGAGCTTTAGCATGTCTTATCCTTTTCACCCTGTTCCCCTTCTGAAAAAGTGGTTTGTTGGCTGCTACTCTTCCAAAAAGACCATTCCTGATCAAGCTTCCTTAGATTGTAAAAGGATCAAATTGGCATCCTGATGAAGCTGCCAGGTGCCGCTATTGCTCACGTGTAAGGGGAGGAGACACTAAATACTTACTACTGTACCCTATAGAAGCTGATTTTTTAAAATACTGCATACAATTCCTGTATTTTTTTGCTTGTTTTCCAAAAAATACGCAGATAAATAAATATATATGTTTTTTTATTATACCACTGGTAAAACAATGGTGTGTCTAATCAAATGGTGGCCTAAGACTTTTGTACAGTACTCTGCATCTCCATCTCTCTCCCTTTCCAAATGCTGATCCGCTCTAAAATGCTTTAACAGATCTTTTTACTCAAGTCATTATGCAGATTATATGATTTGTAACGAATAACATTGTTTTAAATTTGTAAAAAAACGCAAAACAGAAGCATTTTTACTCGTGCCCTCAGAGTTTTGGCCCCCACTGTTCGTTTCCAGCCTGGAGTGTAAATTATTAATCAGTGTGTCCAGTATAGACATGAAAGTGCAAGGGTTTGTGGGGTATTCGTTTAGGGTGAGTGCCTGTCCATGATTATGATCTGAACGAAAACAGACCCCATTTAATGAGGAACTGACACAGAAATCCAGGTCATAATGGTTCACGTACTTTTATGTTCTTTTTTCCCACCTGGAAGTGTTTATAATGGGCACAGAGCGGTGTGTCAGGAATATTCCTCACTGGGTCATGTTGACATCAGACAGAGCCCGCCAAAGACATCTGGGAGAGCGAGGGATGGAAGATTTCCACTGTTAGAGCGAAATTCAGTGTTCAAGCCACAGATGTATATTTAGGGTGGATTGGTAATGAAGCACTCTGTTCAGAACGCTGTGTACTTCCACTACGTTATGCTGATTCACGCAAAGAGTTAGACTTTGGAGACCGAGTTTTCAGATCTGTGTTCAACATAGTGAGTTAGTGATTCGGACCGTGGGTAAGGAGATTAAAACACACCATACTTTATAGTGAAATTCTGATTTCAGGAGTTCAGATAGAGGGGTCTGGCTGTATTACAAGAAGTTGCATTTCCTATTAGCTGCTCCTGTGACTCAGAGTTAAGATCCACTTGTCGGAAATGGCATTTCCTGAGGCCCGGGGTTTGCAACGTGAAGGTCCCAGGTGGTTTAGTTATGGAAACGTGTCCACTGTGTACCTCCCCAACACAACATTCCCCCAAATGTCCCCAAAAAAGCAGCAAGCAGTAGATCATTTCTTACTTTCAGTACGGCAGGCTCTTTATTAATTTAAGGAATGTCACGATAATTATAGAAAGTACAATAATCTACTGTTAGGACCCTGTGCAGGTTAAAGTCGTAACACTTAACAGGATGGTATGATGGACCTGATACTTTTGTTTGACGGAAGCCAAAAATGCATCGATAGTCAGTATTAGTAACAACACAGAAGATAAGCCAGATGAACCAGAGACTCAATGAGTGAGTGTGAACCAGTTTATATAGTTACAGGTTAGAGAGAATATACAGGTACAAAGGAGTACTACTTACAATAGGACAGGCACATACACTTACAAACACCATTTACAGGCAGCTAGATTATTAGTGAAACAGAACAGAACCCTAACACAACAAAATCTGTTCTACTGTGCTGCTATATACTGGTGCACATTGTCTCACGACTACAGCCTTGGTTTATCACTAATCATACCAGTAAAGGTGTTCCTCTTATCGTTAAACCAAAGTCTTAGAATACCCAATTCTTTTGGCTGCGTGCGGATGTGTCCCCCAATACTTTTGGCCGAGTGATGGGGTGTGTTCAAATACTTTTGGCCGCGTCCCAAATACTTTTGTGCATGGGCGTGTCCCAGTACTTTTGGCCGAGTGCGAGGGCGTGTCCAAATGCAAATAATTTTGACTGCATGCGGGGGTTTGACCCAATACTTTTGGCCGAGTGCAGGGGCATGTCCAAATACTTTTGGCCAAATCCCAAATACTTTAGGCCGTATGAGGGGGCGTGACCCAATACTTTTGGCTGCGTGCGAGGGCATGACCCAATACTTTTGGCCGAGTGTGGGGACGTGTTCCAGTACTTTTGGCCAATTGGCGGGGGCATGTCCAAATACTTTTAGCCGTATGTGGGGACATGACCCAATACTTTTGGCTGCGTGCGGGGGCATGACCCAATACTTTTGGCCGAGTGCGGGGACGTGTTTCAGTACTTTTGGCCAATTGGTGGGGGCGTGTGAAAATACTTTTAGTCGTATATGGGGGTGTGACCCAATACTTTTGGCCCCATGCGGAGGCGTAACCCAATATATTTGGCCGGTTGCGGGGGCTTGTCCCAAAACTTTTGGTCGGGTGTGGGGGCCTGTCCCAATACTTTTGGCCTGTTTCTTTCCTTCGCTGTGCTGTGTCGGTTGGTGCAGACGTGTACATTTGAGCAGCATCAGATTAACCTAAAATGTCGGCCGTGGAATTATTTCACCATCTCCAGAGATTAAACAAGCGAATATGCACTGTTCCAAAAACACAAAAAGCAAGAACAGAAAACTAACAACCGAAACTGGGCCGAGATTTTTTTTTTTTCCCCCTCGCTACATCACTAAAATGATCCCCCTGAGAATGTCGGAGGCTTTTCCAGGACTGGATGTTTAGAATGAGACCTGTAATTTAATACTCATTGCATGCCCTTTGAGGCGATAAAGTGCCCTGTGGAATGATTACTGAGTGTAACTGCATATTTGTGGTGGTGCTTGTGAACACTAAGTTTGTGAACCCTTTAGAACGTTCAATCTAACGTCTCTGAATAAATTTGAGCCTAAACATCATCGGATTTAGAAAGAACCCAATTAAACAAATGAGACCACGCTGTTATTTCATATATAGGTTTTAATCGGAGCCTGTTCTGATTTCTGCATTAAAATCAGGCTGACCAATCAGAGCTCGGTCGCTGGGCAGAACAGCTCATGGAGAGCTGATAGGACGAGCAACAGGCTGACTCTAAAAACCTGGATATTAAAGAAAAGATCGGGTGGAATAGAACTGAAAGGCTGGAGAATGATGGTGATAAAGCTCACAGGGACTGGATGGAAGCGTCTGATTATTTATCTAAGTGCATTCTGATCTGTGTGGCTTTTAGTTGTAACCCTGCCATGTCCATCAGTGCCCTCGTACTCATAACCATTAACATGACTCAACGTGGGAGAGGCCTTTAGTTGGTTAGAAGTTACACTGTGTTCCTTTGTGACCTTGCAGACGCTTATATGCCTTGTTCTTGGACTGAGCTTTGTTTTTCGATCTCTCTCAGTGAGAGTAACAATGGTCTTTAATTTCCTCCATTTGTACACAGTCTGTCTGACTCTCGAGAGATGGTTATGCCACATTTCCCAGCGTGACGAGCTCCAGCATCTCTCATTCTGAGGTCCACAGAGATCTCGTCTGTTTGTGCCATGATACGCTTCCACAAACGTGCTGAGATGATGAGCCTCTGATAGATGGCTGTTCATAAAACTGTAAGGGACTTACTAGATGAACGATGGCTCGGACTCTGTCATGTCTCCGTTGTCTGATTTTTCCGATCCGTTCCTGCCAAGTGCCGTGCCATTATGCAGATTCCTCACGGCCTTGATCCACGTGCACATATTTACCAAAAACGTGGCAGATTGATGTGTTTGGTTAGAATCAGGTGACCTTGTTTCATCAGCCATTGCTTAGCAGCAGAGTCGTAACCCAGTGCTATTTCGGAGCTTTGTGTGTTCATGTTGTGCGAGGCACTATTGACTGAATTTCAGCTTGGCATCGCTGTACTCTGGACCGTTTGCAGTTTCCATGCGAACCTGCTGCCGTGGGCTGTTGTTATCTTTCCTGTTATTGGTGCAATAAAAGCTTGTCGGGGTTCTTGCAGTGGTGCTTAAGTTTGCGTATCCTTTTAGGCTCTTCTACGTTTCAGCATAAATATGAGATAAAACAGACAAAGTGAAACAAGTTCTAAAAGTAGATAAAGAACATTAAACTCAGTTAATTATTTATTGAGGAAATGAATCCAATTTCTGGTAACTGTTGATCAGAACATTACTTTTCTCCTCATTCAACCGTTCTTTGGTAGATATTTTTGTGCTTCGGCTTGTTGTCTTGCTGCATGACTCGCATTCTGTTGAGATCCAGTTCATGAACAGATGTCCTGACATTTTCCTTGAGAAGTTGCTGCAGTAATTTGGATTCATAGTTCCATTAATGATGGCAAGCCGTCCTGGCCCAGATGCAGCAAAACAGGCGAAATCTATGATCCTACCATCACCATGTTTCACAGATGGGATGCGGTTCTTATGCTGGCATGCAGTGGGTTTCTTTCTGAAGACATAACACTTGCCAATTAAGCCAAAAAGATCTATTGTCTAAAGATCAGTGTTTTTGGAACCGATACCGATCGCTGATCACCTTTCAGCACGGTAGCCGATACCGATCGAGGGAGGGGCTTGATGCCACTTTCAGCACAATAAAGGCATAAAACTTGGGATGTGTTCTAAACCGAGTACTTCGATACTGAACAGTACTCTAAATCAGTGCACGAGAATGGGTATTGGGTTCTGTGCACACTGCTTTCATGATCAAGCAGTGCATACTGGATAGATTCTAGTACATTCTGGACACAGCCATGGTCTAAACCGGTTTATGTATCATTTATAAAGAACTATCTGCACACGTAACTGAATTAGGAGTGGGCAGTATGATGATATTTTATTGTATCGTGATGCATTTTATAGTGATAGATATGCTTTTCTGAGAGTATCGAGGATATCATCAGTGCTTAAAGAACACTGAAGAACCACGGTTCATTATAACGAGGGTAATTAGTCCTGTTTAATTGGATGAATTTTTTATATATATAAAATGAATCATGAAAATATCTTTAAGTATTTTGAACTGAATACAACTGAATACAATATGGGGTTTCTTCCACGGTTTTAGTCCCTTAATCAAAAGCTACAGTCTGTATTTCTGTATTTCTTGTGCTGTTCTGCAGCAAATTACCTTGCAAAATATGGTTTATTTGTTTTGGGCCATAGTTTGACTTGCAGGGTTGAGAAATTAGAGATTTCTAGAGTAACATCAGCCAATCGATGGACGCATATTTGGGTTGAAAATCGGCCGATACCAATAAATAGCCGATCAATCCTTCCATTTTTAATTTTGCCTCAGTCGTCTAGCCTACTAACTTTTTGAAGAACAGTGACTTTCTTCTTGTAACCCTGCCATGCACACCATTGTTGTTCAGTGCCTGGTAAAACTTGCTAGTCTTGTGGTTAAGGTACTGGACTACGGACCAGAAGGTCCAGGTTTGAATTCCCACCTCTACCAAGCTGCTTCCTTGAGCAAGACCCTTAACCCACAATTGCTTGGATTGTAGAAGTCATAATTGCTAAGACAGTCTCAGTTGCAAGTTACTCTGGATGAGGGCGTCTGCTAAATGCCTGGATGTATGTACATAGATGCGGTGTGAGAGGCCTTTAGTTGCTTAGATGTTACCCAGGGTTCCTTTAGCATGCCTTTGCTCTTGGACTGATCTTTGTTGGTCGACCACTCCTGGTGACATTAGCAGTGGTTTTGAATTTCCTCCATTTGTACACAATCTGTCCACAACTGCTGAGAACATTTTGTAACTTTTTCAAACTTGATGAGCATCAACAACTCTTTCTGAGGTCTTCAGAAATCTCCTTCCCCACAAATGTTTTGTGAAGATCAATCTCTATTAAGTCACTGTTCTTTAAATACAACACTCAGGGGCACTCACTCAGGGGTCAGGCATCGATTTCACCTTCAAATTATCGGCTAACCCTAGTCAAGTCAAATTTATTTATGCCGCTTTTTACAACACAGCATTCTCTCAAAGTAGTTTTACAAGTATATACTGGCTCAAAGCCCTAGTTGAGCAAACCTGAGGCGACAGTGGCAAGGAAAAACTCCCCAAACCTTACAGGGAAGAAACCTTGGGAGGACCAAGACTCCAATAGGGACCCTACCTCCTTGGGCAGCCTGGATGTTAAATACAAGAATTAAAGAGTATATGTAAAGAAAATACCCTATGTAAACTTAGAATAGAATAATATATAGGCTAAGATGAAATGAACTACAAAAGAGAGAATAAAATCTATAGCATATATAGTTAGGATTGAGTGAGTTGGGACAGGTAGTCCAAATAGAAGAGTCACTGTAAGTTTAGTGTCCTGGAAGTTATTACCCTCTGATGGGTACTGAGTACCGGTATGAGGACTGAAACAGAGAGAGTCACCACAGAACCCTACAGGTTCCCTTACTGTTGCACTCCCTCTATCTATTTTTAGGACTTCAGGAAAATCTGACGATGAGAAATGTGAACAGTTTTAAAGGGTTCACAAACTTTGAGGCACCACTGTAGGTGGAACAAAGGCATGTTACAGAATTAAATGCAACAAAGAGTAAACGCAGAGGTGATTATCTTCCTGATCAGATCTCAGCCTGTGGAGATCTGTTTAAATCGGATTTGGCAGTTTGCCAGGTCTGAGACGTTTCCCTGTTCAATAAAAGCTCCATGTTCACAGAAATTTCAGCGCTTTCCATCCTCAGCATGGTGCGAATGATCGGGCTTACAGCGCTGTGTGAACCGTGACACACGCTACATTTGCACGGGGACGTGAAGTGGATGTGGAGCGTGTGCGCGGGTCAGCGGCGGCAACTTCCTGATGTTCCTTCATGAAGATTAAAGCTTCACCAGGGCCGAGTCCTGAGGGGCCTTGAGCTTCATCAGAAGGTTTTCAGAGAGTCACCTGACACAAACTTTAGAGATCCTGGAGGTCTGAGTGTTTCTAAATGTGCATCAGACGGCGGGGGGTAATATCTGTAGGACTTTCAGGGCATAGAGAGTAGAATTCAAATGACCGAAACCAATTTCTGGTTTATGTTTCCTTCCATCCAGGCCTCTAGAGCCTTTAGATGGTCAGATAGGTGCTGATGTTGAGAGCATCATTGCCTCCTCCAAAGTGATGGACCGGCCAATGCATGTTAGTGGGTGTGGGTGGAGCTTTAACGCTGGTCTGAGACTGGCCGAGTTCATAGATGGTTGTGTTTGAAATGTACAGAGTCCTGAACCTGCCTGATTAGGGCAGATTACTGCACTCCAAACCTAAAATATGAGAATTAAATACAGTGGTACCTCGGACCTTGTTGAATTCTGTTCTCGACCCATTTTTGACTAGAAAAATTTGTCTCGGTTCTCGGTGCACTTGCTTAAACTCGTACGAGTCGAGCCACGCTACTCGTTTCAGCCGAAACTTGATTCGCGACTCATGATTCACGAGTCACGATTCAGTACACAGTGATTCAGATTCACAACAGCCCTCAGAGAAGATCTACACTATTTTTATCGTGTTTTCTCCATTTTTACATGTGCATTCTTAGTGCAAATAAGCCTCCATGGGTCCTAAAACTCCGTGAGTTGGTTTATAAGACCCAACCGAAAGCAAAACAGGAGTTGAATCCTCCAGAACACAGGCTGCAGTTAGCTTAGCAGCCATTCTAGAGTCTGGAGTTCACCAATAGAGTAAGTCTTTTGCTTTTACTTTTCACTTTCAATCCATTTCTCACTAAATGACATGAGATTTTTCAACACTTTATTTTAAAATAAGCTTTGTGCTAATGGTTTTGGCCAACTGTAAGTGTTAATGTGTAATAACCTCCGTTATGATACAGTACAGACTATATTAAACTCACCAGTTCATGATGTATGTATCTTATGATGGATTTGTTGAACATATCCCCATCATTAATCAGGAGCTCCTGTACAATACAGCTCCATTAATGCTGATAATGCCTCATACAGGGGGATTTTCTGGGGGTCTGGAACCCATTCATCAATTTACATGATTCCTTATGGGAAACATGTGCTCTGTACTCATCGTTTTAGGTTGTCGACAAGCCTTTTGGAAAGAATTAATGACGAGAACCGAGGTACCACTGTATATGGGTTTTAGATGAATTCATTATTACTGTAAGCACATTTGCTAAATAAATAATGATGTACTGAATATTATATGACTAGTGGGCTAATTGGTTTGAGTACAGCATGCAGTAAAGCCCACCTGTGTGTACAGTGGAGGCATATCTCAGTGATTTCCACTGGCAGGTGACGGTTTGCAATAGAGGAAGAGGATATTCTTGACTGCCAGTACTCGTAGGTCTTCCAGCATGTGAATCCAAGGCATTAAGAGAAGTTCTCGTTTCTGTAGATGAAGGCTTCAAAAGTCACTCCACTTTTAATTGGACTGGATGTTGAGGGAACTCTATTCTCTCCTCACTCATAGAGCCATGAAATGAGAAATGAATAAACAATGCAAGAAGCCAAGCACCGCCAGGCGATTTTAAAGCGAATATGCACTTTATATACTTTGTTTTCCTTGAAATAAGGACCAGTCGTGTTAGTGGTGACGCAGACATTCGTGCTTGCTCATACTATCACTGAGGAGACGTGTAAAAATTCAGGCACTGATAAACAAATCCAATCCAAACAAGACTTAATTCGCATTTATGGTATGACATAAACAGTAATCTGTATCTAATGACTATGGGTCGTGATTGGGCTCCGAAAAATAATAGCAGTCATCTCAGATAATCTCAGAGTGAGGTGTTTATGTAAATAGCTATCTTCTGTAAGAACACAATGCACACACACATTTCACAACGAATGTCTTTCCCTGTCAGAACTACGTTATTTGAAGTGGAAACAGTTTGTCTGAGTGTTCGACCCTCATTTTTAATTTAGTACACTTTTCTTCCACAGTGCTAATTTGTCCAAGGCTGCCTGGGGAGCTCTGGAGAAAAACAACACTCAAATGATGGTCCGTTCCTACGAGCTCGGCGTGCTGTACCTACCGGCTGCTTTTGTAAGTATGAAGTTTTTGTGAAGCTGCACAAATGATTAAAAGTAACACTCTGGCTTTAAATAACACCACGTTGGACTTTTAAATACATGCCTACAAGCCTGTTCGAACTTTTAGAGAAGAAAAAGTAATACATTAAAAAGTTAGAAATAATATGGACACAAGGACACTTTTGTTTTCCATTAGAAACCACATAGATGTACCATTTGTTGCAGATTAAAGATCATTTTTCCCAAATTTTCCCATATACATTGGTACCTCCGAAAATGACAAGCACCGAGCAAATGTTTCCCATAAGGAATCATGTAAATTGAATGAATGGGTTCCAGACCCCCAGAAAATCCCCCTGTATGAGGCATTATCAGCATTAATGGAGCTGTATTGTACAGGAGCTCCTGATTTATGATGGGGATATGTTCAACAAATCCATCATAAGTTACATATATCATGCACTGATGAGTTTAACACTTCCATTAACCTACAGTTACCCAAAATCATTACCACAAAGCTTCATTTATAAGTGTTGAAAAATCTCACGTCATTTAGTGAGCAGTGGATTGAAAGTGAAAAGTAAAAGCAAAACACTTACTCTAATGGTGAACTGCTAGCTGCTCGTGCTAACTGCAGCCTGAAAGCCGAGAGGATTCAGTTTGTGTTTTACCCATTTTAGGACCCATGGAGACGTATTTGCACTAAGAATGCAGTACTGTAGATGTAAAAATAAAGAAAAGCACGATGAACACAGCGCAGATCTGCACTGAGGGAGAGCTATTGTGAATGTGAATCACTGAATCAATGTGTACTGAATCATGAATCGAGTTTTGTCTGAACTTTTTCTCGTCAAAATGCGTCGAGAACTGAATTTGAAGAGTTCCTTAAGTGTTTGCATTCACTGCACGATATAGCCAGGTAGGATGGTCGACCAAAAAGCGCATGACTGAAGTTATAAATGAGTGGACAAAATGCAGAAGGAGACAAAATACAGACACCACCAGCAATCTGCAAACTGTGTTGGAAATGGGTTACCCTTAAATACAGCTCGAGAACTAACCTTATTTCAGCTGTTGACGACGGGCTTATAAGCAACAGAAGGAAAGGCGTAACAAATGCTGTCAACGCTTACATCTTTGGACCCAAGATATATCCTGCCAAAGTATCGTCTAATTGTTGTCATTGACATAATCCCAGCACAGTGCGGCTAAGGATGGGACGTAACAAAGAACTGTACTTGTACAGCATCTTCTCTATTAAGTCAGTAACAGTACTCAAGAGTATCCCATATAGCTTTGTTATATAATATGTAGTGAACAGGTAGGGTATAGGAAGTGTTCAGACAGTGTCAAAAAAGTTGGGACGGTGTAGAAAATGCAAATAATTTAACAACTCACTGTTCCTTACAGTTCCTTTGACTTTTAACTTGTTAATAAACACCCATTCCTGCTTTTCAGGCCTGCAACACATTCCAAAACAACGGGACGGGGGAAATTTAGAGTTAATAATGAGGTAAAAAAAAAAAACCTAAAAAAATGATGTGATTTCAAACAGGTGATTATAATCATGATTTGGTATGAAGGCAGCATCTACAAAAGCCTGAGTCTTTGAGGAGCAAATATGGGAAGAGCGATCTCCAGTTTGTCAACAGATGCCTGAGAAAATTATTGAAATGTTTAAAAACAATGTTCCTTAAAGAAATATGGGAAGGGATTTATATATTTCTCCCTCTACAGTGTGTAATGTCATTAAACAATATTAAGCAAAACATAATCTTTAGGGTTCATCTTCTCTGCAATGAAATAGAAGTCAGTGTAAGGAACACTGTGTTTATTTTTTGTGTGTCTTTGATGCAAGTTGATTTGCGAAGTATATTCAAATGAACAAATACTTTAAATGATAAATTTAGGGAAAAAATAGCAGCATTTAAGCAAATTCTGCTGATGTACTGTAATTGAACACTTAAGTATAGTTCAGTGTTTCCTCACTATTAGTTCCCTTGGTTCCTTTGCTCTAAAAGTAGAACAAATGTCATTATGAGTTGATTACTGATTGAGTACGAAATCTCCTCCTCGTGTTATGATGGGAGTCTTTGTTGTGATAGATGGTGAAAATGTCCATGTGAACAGACAGTAAAGCTGATAATGGATCTGTGAATCCCTAATAGAGCCAAATGGGTCTTCATTCTTCTCTCTGAAAAGGAAGCTGCTAGTTTATTCCAGCACGTTCTGTTTACACAAACAACTTTTTTATGAACCTTAGTGCTTCTGTTATTTCTGTAGCAATCAGCCCTGTGCTAGGTAGTAATTTACCGACTTTTAACTCCTTCTGCTTTAAATTTATTTCTTGACGTGAAATGGACATGAATATTATGTAGTTAGGAAAATTTACTAGATTGCCGTTTTGCAGTGTGAGTTCTTTGTGCGTTTTCTATTTCTACAAATAACCTTTTTTTTATAAACTGTTACTTCATTAGCCCTGTGCTTAAATTTCTTTCTTAATGTGAATGTACAGTGTACATTCTTTAGAGATTCAGTTCACAGACAGATGATCATTTACATTATAGTTCTCTGATATAATTCAGAATTCATTGTTCCATCAATGCCCAGATGCAGCAAAACAGGCCCAAACCATGATACTACCACCACCATGTTTCACAGATGAGATAAGGTTCTTATGCTGGGATGCAGTGTTTTCCTTTCTCCAGATTTCTTTAAACAAAAATGCTCAAATTTGGTCTCATCCATCCACATAATATTTCTCCTCTAGCCTTCTGGATTGTAGGATCATGATTTGGGCCTGTTTTGCTGCATCTGGGTCAGGATGGCTTGCCATCATTGAATTTTGAATTTGATTTTGTAAAATATAACATTAAATAATATGTAGCCTAAAATGGTTATTAACTATTATTATATTATAATCTTAAACTAAAGCAATGTAACTTTTGATGATTGTTTCCCTTCTTCTCTCAAACTTAATCAGAATCACCACAAAGTCAGTAATAATAATAATAATAATAATAATAATAATAATAATAATAATAATAATTCCAAATTGAGGACATGATGAAGTAAATCGTGTAACTTCAAACTATTCATAATAAATTCTGTTCATTGATTGGATGCTGAACAGAAGAGCAGGAACTTGTTTTTCCCTATTAGCCAATCAGAATGCAGATTTTATTTAGGCCTTTAGAGAAAGGACTGATTTATTCTGCTTAAATGGATTGTTGATATTCAGTAAGGATAGCAAAAAGCTCAGTTTATAATTAACGTTACCTCGAGGACGAGACAAGACCGAGTCCAAATGAATCTGAGCCTGAGCAAATTAACTGCTAATCCCTGGGTCATTTTTCTTAATAAATAAATGACCAAGCATAATATTTTGTCACTTTCCTTTAACTGGTTTCTCTTTCTACTTTTAGGACCTGTGTGAAAATCTGATGTTTTATTCATAATATAAAAATACTAAAGGGTTGACAAGCTTTCAAGCCCAACCGTACTATGCTTATATTTTAATAATAATAATGTATAATGTACTTTTTTGTGTAACGTCTCTCCATTCTCCTCTATGAAAGAACATTTTCGGCATTTTCTATTGACACAGCCGTGCTATTCTGGACCTTTTAGCTCTGGCTGTCTCTCGGTTGCTTGCAGTCCCCTGCCTGGTTGTAATGGACCGACCTCTGTCTCTGTGCAGGAAAGCTCCGAGCATGCAAGGCAGCTTTTGTGCAGCCTGCACATCCTCGCCGGGTAATTTGTCCTAGTTGGATTACTTCAAAAGTTGCTAAGCAACTGTGTAGCTCAGTTCACTAGCTGCGGTCAAAAAAAGGGGGAGGTGGGTGAGTTTGAAATGCGCCGACGTGTAGTTTAGTGTGTTTAGTGAAACATGATTTGATTTATACTATATTTTTATCATCCGTAATCGTTTTGGACTCGTTTGCATTATTTGCTATTGAAAGCACAAACGTCAATATTTCTTGGCAGGGTTTGCCCGTGCTGTGTACGTCATCGAGTTAGCAATCATTTTTCTAATTGTCCTTCTAATTTTTTTTTTTTTTTTTTTTTTTTTACAGCATATTAACTGAAATCGAATTTGGTTGTTTTCTTGCGGTTTCAGACTTTAATTACAAGTTCGTTTTAAAATGCTTAGCTCGGGCACGTGGAGAGAACTCTTCCTATTGTGCTCTTAATTAAGGTGCTGTATTTGATCAGACTGAAATGTCATCCACCTCACGATCATTAGCAGAGCAGGAGCCGTTGTGATCGTACGCCGTTGTCGTGTACCAGCTGGTCCCGACACAGCAGCCGCAGATTTCCAGCATCGATATCATTACTGCTCGGACCACTTAAACTCAAAGTCAGGGGGCGCTGTACGGGTTTAAATAAAGCGTGTTAACTCTGTGTTCCTGTCGTTACAATTACGTTACGCAACGGACGAATTGGTGAGCACGTGTCACGGAGAAATACGAACGCGAACGTGTGAATTGAAAGTGAAGTCGAACACGGGGCAAAGTGCTGAATTAGTAACGGCATTCGTTGTGTGTTCTCCTAATATTCTCTCCTGCGCAAACTGTGTGGTTTGTAATCACTGCCCTGTTTGATCCTTCTTGCATTTAGAATTTTCTACATTTCTGCATAAATATGATCTAAAACAACATCAGATTTTCACACAAGTCCTAAAAGTAGGTAAAGAGAACCTAATTAATTTCTCTGTACAGAACAGCTTCAGCTCTGGGATGTTGGTGGGTTTCCTCACATTAGCTGCTTGCTTCAGGTCCTTCCACAGCATTTCCATTGAATTAAGGTCAGGACTTTGACTTGGCCATTCCAAAACATGAACTTTATTCTTCTGTAACCATTCTTTGGTAGAACGGCTTGTGTGCTTACGGTCGCTGTCTTGCTGCATGACCCACCTTCTCTTGAGATTCAGTTCATGGACAGATGTCCTGACATGTTCCTTTAGAATTCTCTGGTATCATTCAGAATTCATTGTTCCATCAATGATGGCAAGCCGTCCTGCCCAGATGCAGCAAAACAGGCCCAAACTGTGATACTACCACCACCATGTTTCACAGATGGGATAAGGTTATTATGCTTGGAATTGCAGTGTTTTCCTTTCTCCAAAAATAACGCTTGTCCTTCAAACCAAAAAAGTTTCGATTTTGCTCGGTTTCCAATAGCCTGCTGCTCGTCCCACGTGATCTTAGCAAACTGCAGACGAGCAGCAATGTTCTTTGTGGAGAGCGTGGCTTTCTCCTTGCAGCCCTGCCATGCACACCATTGTTGTTCAGTGTTCTTCTGATGGTGGACTCATGAACATTAACATTAGCCAATGTGAGAGAGGCCTTCAGTTGCTTAGAAGTTACCCTGGGCTCCTTTGTGACCTCACCAACTATGACACGCCTTGCTCTTGGAGTGATCTTTGTTGGTCGACCACTCCTGGGGAGGGTAGCAATGGTCTTAAATTTCCTCCATTTGTACAAAATCTGTCTGACTGTGGATTGGTGGAGTCCAAACTCTTTAGAGATGGTTTTGTAACCTTTTCCAGCCTGATGAGCATCAACAACTCTGAGGTCCTTCCACAAACATGTATTGTGAAGAGCAGACTTTGATAGATCCCTGTTCTTTTAATAAAACAGGGTGCCCACTCACACCTGATTGGCATCCCATTGATTGAAACACCTGACTCTAATTTCACCTTCAAATTAACTGCTAATCCTAGAGGTTCACATACTTTTGACACTCACTAATGTCATATTTAATTGTTTTCCTCAATAAATAAATGACCAAGTATAATATTTTGTCTCATTTGTTTAACTGGGTTCTCTTTATCTACTTTTAGGACTTAGTTTTAATGGAAAGAATAAACAAAAAAGCTATTCACAGTCACTATACGATTAACTGAAGTATTTCTTTAAACGTTTCAGTAAAGCATGACAGCCAGAGTGAATTCAAACCCAAGCAAACCCCTGAGGTGACCGACTGGCTGCTGACTCACCTAATGGGTTTGGTCTCACTTGATCCCGCAGACACTGAATTCGGCCTTTCCTTGTTCCTCTGGAGCTGCGAGTTAAACTGT
Source organism: Ancistrus triradiatus (assembly GCA_025084515.1). Classification (NCBI taxonomy): domain Eukaryota; kingdom Metazoa; phylum Chordata; class Actinopteri; order Siluriformes; family Loricariidae; genus Ancistrus; species Ancistrus triradiatus. The sequence goes on from JAJAGP010000090.1 coordinate 110,165, forward strand.
GCGCTTAATGGGTAATCTATTCGCCCTGACTTTTAACTTGTACAGCTGATCTCAACTCTAACGAGAACAAAAAGAGCCATATGGATTCGGTAAACAGTTCGGTTCTTTGTAAAAGCTGTCATACAGGTTCGATTGGTCTGGTCCTTTCACTGACCCATGTGCTAAGCTTTGTTGTGCCTGATTCTTAATAAATGACTGGAGAATGCTTGAATGTCAATGAATCAACACAGAGGTTACCGTCCTGTTTATTCTTGCCGCTGGGTGCAAAGCGTGGGCTTTATCCACACAAAGTGGTCCTATAATTGTGTATAATCAACACATTTTGCAGCAACTGCTCTGAACCGGAAAGCACTAATGGCTTTCCATAACTTATTTCACTTTAGTTTTTGAGGTGCGTTGCATAAGAGTGCTTAAGAGTTAGTTGTGTGCACAGTTTACAGGGAATGGTTTGTTTTGATATGCCACACATTGTGTTGAGAGGTTTGTACACACAATTTAAACAGTTTTAATATGCATGAGGGATCAGGGAACTATTATTGGGCAACTTTCAGCAGCTTGGATTCCACACTGAAAGGCTGAATCCGTTAAAAGCAGGGGTGGAACAATGCACGATGCATCGCAAATTCTAAAGTGGGACGATGTCCTGTCCATCGTCGGCAGGGGCGATATATCGTCTGTCTGATTGGGTTGTAAATCGTAATGCAATCCATTTTTGAACACCAGACAGTCGCAGTCGTTCTCACAGACGCATATCCCGTCCAGTTTTTTTTCATTGCCGGGGAACTAAAGTTTTGTTTAAATTAATATATAAAATTATATTAAAGAATCGTATTGAATGATATTTATACAAGAAAAGTATGCGTTACTTTGAATTGATATTCTTCAGAAATAAAGTTTTTCCCTGGTTATTTAAGATTTCAGACACAGTTAGAAGTTAAACCTGAGCTTTCTCATTCGTCTAAAATAAATAAGTCTGCAGTCAGTTCCTGTGGACATGCAGGATATTTCTGAACAACAATAAGAAGTTTGTTTACAGAATCACTCCTAAAGTTTAGTCTCCTAAATGAAACTCCGCCAACCTCTTTGGACAGCGTTGATGATAAATTTAAACACACAGTTGTGTCCAAACTTTTGACTGGTACGATATATTCAGCCGTTTATATTCAGGAATAGTTTTGATTACTGATTATTTAACATTCAGTGGCTGTTAATTGAAATGTTTGTTATTTTCAAAGTAGGGAACTTTTCGGACAGGGCCGTCGGTCACTTCTCAAGCAGGAGACTGAACAAACCTGGATAGCATCAGGATCTGATCTCTGAGTGTACCTTTTCATTACTTCGGCCATTCTGTTCTTCACTCTGACAGCCAGACAAGCTGTGCCATTTCACACATTTCTCTTTGGGTCTTGGTGAAGTATCTTCTTTTTATCATGCGTCCTCTCAGCCCTTGGTTTGTGCCTTTTTGATGCTTCATTCTGCACTCATTACTAATCTAATGTTTTTGCGGATGCTGTGATTACTGTTTGTCCCGAGGGAGGCTGTGTTTCTGCGGTTTGTTGATGGATACAGTTCGGATATTCGGAGCCAGTGCATGTTCTAGTGTTAGAGTACTTAAATCAGGTTCTATTTTTAGCGCTTTCAGAGGCCCAAGTACAGCTCGGGGAATTTTCCTAGTACTCTCGATGCCAAGTCCATCTTTGAAGTGGCACCGATGTGGTGGTGCATTATTAGTGTGCGTTGTGCTGGTATGAGTGAATCAGACACAGCAGTGCTGCTGGAGTATTAAACACCTCAGTGTCAGTGCTGGACTGAAAGAAGTCCACCAACCAAAAATGTCCAGCCACCAGCAGTCTGTAAGCATTGATGAAGGATTAGAGGATGACTAATACAAACTGTACAGGATCTGGGTGGTGTGATAATGGCATTAATGAAAGGTCAATTAAACCGGTAAACTTATCAGTAAATTACCTTTAATTAATTGTTCTGAGTGACTTTTTTATCGTCAGTAATTTTATGACACTAACCAACTTCACTGTTATAGTAACAGATGTTAAAAACTGATTTATTACAGGTCTGCAGTGTTTAATTTCCACTTTACAGTCTGTGAAACAAGACGTTGACCAAACTGGACATTGAGCAGATATACATATAGTCTTTTTAGGCTACTGCATTGTAAATATAAAGGGTATTTTCACAGGACAGCTGCATGCAAACGGTACATAAATGCGTCAGATATACAGCTGAAAACACTGGTGGAACGCTACCATCTACACAGCATCCCTAATGCCAAGGCATTTTTAATTTATGGGAATTCACAATAATTATAAAAAATACATCAATGTGTTGTTACAACCCTGTGTAGTTTAAAGCAGAAGCCAAAAACGCGTCAATAGACAGGATTAGGAACAACACTGAAGATCAGCCGGATGAACCAGAGATTCAACCAGTGAATGTGAATCAGTTAGAGAGAATATACAGGTACAAAGCAGTACTACTTACAATAGTTCAGGTCCATACACTTACAAACACCATTTGTACAAATAAGTAGAGGAAAATCATCCACACCAAGAAAAAAAGTCTTTAAACACATCAACCGAGTTAGAACAGTCTCTAGTCCGAACGTGAGCTAGTGAGCAAGCGAGCAAACGAAAATGGACTTCTGCTCATAACTCCTGCCTCTGCTTGTGGATCTGCATTGTTGATTGGTTGTTGAGGTGACCGGCTGTTTACTGCTGCAACATCCAGAGTTAAAAGACACATTTTTATTTATTTTTATAACTTTGTATAATTTTTAGGACTTTGACCCTTAAGCCCTTTTCACACTGAGTACTATTTTTACGCAAGAACAAAAACAGATGCGATTTTTAACGTAGTGGGACCTTCACAACAAATCCGATGCGTTTTTTGTCTAAACACTGAAAACTCCTTGCTTTTGCTTCTTTAATTTCCTTCTCTTAATTTGTCAGAGATTTCTCCATGTCTTTTTTACATCGTCAACTTAAAAAAAACAAAAACACAAGTGAAGATGAGTGCAGGAAGCTCTAGTTTGTGTTTTTGTGATCATGAACAGATAAATAATCAGACGCTTCCATCCAGTCTCTGTGAGCTTTATCACCATCATTCTCCAGCCTTTCAGTTCTATTCCACCAGATCTTTGCTTTAATATCCATGTTTTTAGAGTCAGCCTGTTGCTCGTCCTATAAGCTCCTGATGAGCTGTTCTGCCCGGCGACCGAGCTCTGATTGGTCAGCCTGATTTTAACACGTCCGAACAACGCAGAAATTAGAACAGGTTCCGATTAAAAATTTTATGCAGCATCGCAGTCCGTCAGTTTTGGACTGCAATGATATCTAAACATCAGACTCGGTGTGAAAAGGCCTTTATAGCTAGTGAACCTTGATCAGATGGACGTCAGGTCGGGCATCTCATGTCATGTCTAAGAGAGGGGGTTTCAGATGGGAAATTGACTCCCGATTTCTCCATTTGTGACCATGACCAGAAAGAAGCAGGGTTCATGTGTGTCTTTTCATTAAAAAAAAAATCAACAAATGAGTAATTTTACCAGGGGTGCCCAAAATTGGCATATGGTTTAAATGTGTTAGTAGGTGCAGACTTGTTCTCACTGTGTCCCTTATTCACAGGGTTCCTCGTACATTCTGAAGACATGCATTAGGTTAATCGGTAGCTCTAAGTTGCCATGTGTCTGTGTGTCTGTGTGTGTGTCTGTGTGTGTGTGTGTGTGTGTGACTAGTGTTGTTATAACCTGGCTCCTTCATGAATAGCCGATTGATTCTGATGTGATGTTAAATAAACCAACAAGCACATACCGACTGAGCTTCACAGCTTTGCATTGACTCTGAAGCATTGAATGGTTTGATTATGTAACTTGAGTATTTCATTCTTCAAACTCTGGACTTTGCTTTCATTTGTAACGTGCCCCTCAATGTCTTCTGTCTCTCACTAAAGAATCTGAGCTCATTTCCGGTGGAGAAGAACGTCTTCCCCGTGTCAAACTCCTCCAAAGGCTTTCCTGTGCCTTTGGACCTGCCTCCACGTCCCTACACCAGTAAAGGTGAGATCTGACTCTACTCTTTACGCTTCCTACCCTAGATATAATCTGACCCCAAACTAATGCTGTCATTGGATTTATAAGATAAATCTTAGGAAGTCTAATCCACGCTGGAAATTACTGCATTATATTTACATTCATGTCATTTAGCAGACGCCCTTATCCAGAGCGACTTACAACTGATACAGTCTTATAATCTGAGCAGTTGTGGGTTAAGGGTCTTGCTCAAGGACCCAACGGTGGCAGAGGTGGGATTTGAACCCTGGACCTTCTGATCCAGGCTACCACAGGCACAGTAGTCCTACATGCAGATTCACAACTTTTTATTTTATCACTGTGTATGTACTAGGAGGGTGTTTACATGCACTTAATAATCTGGTATCTGCAGAAAATCAGATTTTGTCGATAATATGATCGAGTTTCCATGCACTAATCGGATAATGGGAAACCTCTGGCTTCACATAACTAATAATAATAATTAGCCAATAATCTCACAGAATGATGTGATGTAGACTTCAAAGATATTATTTTATTTTATAATTATTTTATTATTATCATTATTTTATTAAAAAATAATGATAATAATAAAAAAAAGTGTTTAGTAGCCATTTCGTGGGTGCTGCGTTTAGTATCAGGGTTGCCGGATCCCACAGATGAATTTGCATCCAGGCAGCTGCTGTGTTTAATCGTTTTGTTTTTCACTTTCAATACATTATTCAATACATTTCATGAAATATTCAGCTTTTAATTGTAAAATGTTAACGATTTTGCCCGACTATAGTTTAATGTAAGCAACGTACGCATGTTTAAGGTGGGCTATGCTAGGGCTGTG
>JAJAGP010000090.1:115165-155931 GCA_025084515.1 Ancistrus triradiatus
AAGTCCCAAAAACCTGAAACCTGCAAGTTGGTTCTGAAAATTTGTAAGCGGCCAGTTTCAAATACAGAGCCCATCCTTACAGAAGAACCGGAACCTCAGTAACTTGTGCTTGGACTGTTTTTCGCCTTATTTATTTGTGGTTTTGCGTAAAAAGCATCTGGCAAACGAGCAAATGTAAGTGAAACGGATGATTTATTATTGTGTGTGTAATTCAGTCTGTTCTATTAATAATGCAGATAATGATGTTAATGTAGCACTAGGATTCCTCCTAAGGATACATTAACATCATTATCTGCATTATAGAGGGCTTTAGTTGTCCAACAGTGAATGATTGCGTTTGCTCATCACACGGCGTGTTCGTTGTGTGGCTGAAGCTTGCTTATTGGTAATTATGCTGATACGCTGTAAAAGCACTTAATTAGTAGACGCTCCAGGAAATGGAAATGTACATTAAGTAGCATTTGGATAGTTGTGTTTGTGTTTTAAAGGTACCTATTTATTCATCAACATTTAGAAAGTGACTATGACAGGCACTGTATCTGTTTTTGTCTTATTGCTTAGCATCAAGTCAAATTATTCTGTCGTCGTCTGTGAAGGTTAGAAGCTTAAATTGAGCTTTTGGTGCTCGTGTCAGATGGCTCGCTGAGAGAGCTCATTACCACGGCTTAAGCAGGCACACAGTTTGCAGAATACAGAACACGTTATTTAGGTAGGCAGCAGTTATTTTCAACACAAATGGGCTTTTTTTTCATCCACTTCAGGCAGGCATGTAATACATAAATGAGTTAACAGCGCTGAATGGGACGTCATGCAAGTTTATTAGCCAAAAGATTGATTTCTTAATTATTTTTTGTGTTATGAAGGCCTGTCAGGACGTATAACGTGTGGAAAGCTTTAACGTCACTGATATGCTTTTGGCTTTAAAAGAAAAACTGCTATACGCAGAATTTAAGGTATAGCAGGGGAAGGATGTTCAAGGACCCTCAAACCCTAACCAGAAATAAATAAATCAGCAACAATTCAATAATTTCCAGTGAGGCTTTTATGAATTGAATAGGGCGACCCTTTGCATTGACACTTTCCATATTTTGATTAGTTACTCAAATTAATTCCTGTGATAGGGTTTAATTATAAAAGTGTGTTTGGTAAAGCTTTTAGTGACGGCAAAATAAAGACGTTCCAAGTCCCAGTGGTGCATTTTATACCAGGATAGGCACCAGAACCCCCAAAAAATGCAGTGTTCCTACATTTCCTTTGAGTTTTATTTCATTGCAGACAGTATGTACCCAAAACATCATGTTTTTTCTGGTCGACTTCATTTATTTTGTTAATAAACATCCATTCGTTCATTTCAGCCCTGCAATACATTCCAAAAAATTTGAGATGGGGCGCAATTTAGAGCTAATAATGAGGTAAAAAACTAAATAATGGTGTGATTTCAAACAGGTGATTATAATCATGATTTGGTACAAAATCCACAAAATGTATGAGAAAATTAGAAATGTTTAAACAATGTTCCTTCTACTCTGCATAATATCATTAAACGATTCAGAATCTGGAGGAATTTCAGTGCACAAAGAGCAAGGGCACAAGCCTAAACTGAAGAGGGGTGATCTCTGCTCCCTCAGACAGCACTGCATCAAGAACCGTCGTTCATCTATAGCTGATAGAACCACATGGGCAAGGGATTCCTTTATCAAACCTTTATCAAGCTCTACAATACAGAGTTACATTCACAAATACCACTTAAAACGTTACTGTGCTAAAGAAGCCTTATGTTATAACCATGTCCAGAAGCGGCTTCGACTTCTCTGGGCTTAGAAGCATCTGGGATGGACCATCACACAGTGGAGATGGGGATTGTGCTCAGACCCATCAGTGTAACAGATCTTTTTTGGAAGAAACCCAAGGACAGAAGGACCATCCAGAATGTTATGAGGAACAAGTCCAAAAGCCAGGCTCTGGCATGGTATGGGGTCGGGTCAGGGCCCTCGGTAAGGTCATTTACACTTAATGCAGAAAAGTGCACTGAGATTTTAGAGTAACATAAGCTGCCTTCAAGACGTCTAGCTTCATGAATGTGGGCAAAATACTGTAGAACTAGCATTCTTGATTCTGACGCCATCTCAGATCTTATGGCAGGTCCTGGTACTGGTAATAGAGACGTTTATCCAGATAACCGCAGAGACGCCTTGTATTCTTTACTACTCCATTAACAATCACGTTCGAACCTAGATTGCTGATTGTATTTTTTAGTAATTGTGGACCTTTATGTCAGCTACAAAACAAACTGTCATTACAGGTGTGATATGAGCGTCTGTCTTTTGACGTTTGATTGCTCGGACTTTAATTGCGGTAGAAAATCCATTCTTCACCATCACCAGAGTCCTCAGGAAAGTAATGACAGGCGCACAGGGCTTGGCCCCGACTGGCTGCCTGAATGACCCTCGATCACCTTGGTGAGAGAGCACGGCGATAATCAGTGTCACGCGTCTCGTCGTCAGATTACGAACTGAAACTATGAACTGAAAACCTCGCCGGTTGCCATGGCGGTGCGCATATTTAATAAGAGGATGACCCTCAGCTGTCACATGATGATGAGCGGGTTGATCCGCGGAGCTCTCTGTAACTCCGAGGACTCTTCTGTTTTATCAGAAGTTCGGTTATGTTACTCCTACATTGCCAGTTCATACAAACCCACGTGATGTCCCTGAGGTAGAAAACAGAGCAGCTGAGCAAATCTTGGTTCTAAAGAGTCACGAAAGTCCTCCGGCGTTGTTCTGTTGTAGGTTATCGTCAGGGGGGCCTGAAGCCTTGAACTAGTATGAGGTTCATTCTGTTCTTTGGTTGTTCAGTTTATAAGCTGCTGCTCCGAGGAACGGTTTATTTCTCTGAATACACAGCTGCCCTGTGAATACAAGTCTTAAGGTTTGCGGAATTACATTGCAGTCATGTTTGTGGTTTGAGCTAAGGACGGGTGATCTGGCAAAAATTACATTACGCAATGTTTTTAGTCCAAGTGCCGATCCATAAGCTTCATAACATTCTTTTGCACTTAGGTTTTTAAGACTCATTTGCAACTAGGGCTGTCACAATTGTTACGTAATCGTCTAATCGCAATTATTTAAGATATTCGCAATTACATGAAATGATCGCAATTATGCAGGACTGTAATTTTCCACAGCTGGTAGATTTATGTAACGGGCAGAATGTGAATTGGCTGAACTAGGTCGAGTCAAGTCTTTGGATAAAAGCAGGAAATGCGTTCATTGATCCATAACGGGGTTGATGAAAACAAAGTTTGAACTTCTAACTTGGTTCTGTAACATGTTTTGGAGAGCAGCACTGAGTAATGTTGGTGTGTTTGTTAGCTGTGTACAAATAGGTCTATATTTTTGGCACATGTGCTATCAGAATGAGTTTTTCTGCTGATATTTTTGCTTTTGTAATGCGTTGCATTTTCGTTTTTGGATATTTCTAGCCATTGATTAGATGTTTTTGGGTGTGTGCACATGCAGTGCGTCATTCTGACATTAATCAGTAACTGATAATCAAACGTGGCTAGTAAGGACATCATTAGTTGGGTCATTTGAACAGACAAATCGTTAAATGACATTATTTATATGAAAACTAATCAGCTAAAGTTTTATGACTGTGACAGGCCTACTTGCAGCTATTATTTTCAAGCTTGTAGGCATACAAATTTGTTTATATATCTTTATCAATGTCTTGTTCGATAAATACTTGTTTATCAACAGTGTGTATGCATTATTACACTCTTATTAAGCATACAGGCCTACTAAAATAGTGGGGGTGTCAAAACAGACCATTAAATAGTTAATCTCCAGTGTTTGTATGGAAATGAGTCCAGCTAAAATCAAGAGAATTTTTCCCGTAAGATTTTTTTTGAGTGAATTAATTTAATTAATCTGTTCCAGACCCCCAGAAAATACACTGTATAAGACATTATATGCATTAATGGAGTTGTATTTCATACTTGAACACTATATATTAACAGACAAAAACTTTAAAAAACAATAATTAGATTAACTAAATTAAAATTCACTTTCCACATACTGCTCTCATATTTTGCTGTTCCCTCTTTTGAAGTGCTATCGTTGTAACGTTCTTTCTTTTTGGTTGGCTGTTATTACTAACCTTAGACAACTTTCTTTAAATAAATAATAGAGTTTGATTCAAGCAACATGCGAACGTTTTACAATTACATGTTACATGTAAGCACCATGTTCTCTGCGTCCCCTAGTAATGTCATAATACTATAAAAAGTCAAATATGGTTCTGAACTGCGATTAGAGAATGAATCACTAGTAGGGGCAACAGAACTGACGTTAATTTTGCGTTCAGTCGTCTCTCTGCATTTCGTGTACCACAGATAATTGCGCGTTCAGAAAGTAGCAATATGGATCAACTACCTATAGAAGTCGCTTAAAACTTCAGCCATATTTTTAGGTATCAGATTCTTGGACAGATAATAAGACACGGCGTTAGTGATTTTTCAAAAAGCTTTTCTGCTGTTCAGCTCTGTTCTGGCTTGTGCAAGCGTGTGCAGCCAAAGCGCTATCTGTCTTTCGGCGTACTCTGTGGGGTGCTTTCTTTACAGGTGGTTGAGCAGATTTGTTCTCACCAGATGTGCCAGTCATACCTTTGCATAATTTGCAAACTGCACTTGTTTGTGCTTTTTCCATTATGTAAAATCCAAACCAGTTCCATATACAGTAATGTGCAAAAGTCTTAGGCCACCATTAGATTATAAAAAATACATAATATTATATGCAGTGTTGGATCAGAGAAAAAAACAGCTTCTATAGGCTACAGTGTGTCCTTCCCTTACACCTGGCAGTGGCAATTTGCACCAATGCAGTGACTCGGGTTCGAGTCCAGACAATGCCTTCCACTTCCAGCAGGAGGAAGAGGGTGTTCCATAATTGCATTTTTATGAATGTTCACAGACTCTGGAGTTTATTCCGAGTAATGTTTTATGCAGGGATGTTTTGCGGGGCCATTCTTTGACATTCCCATGGGGATAAAGAAATTAAACAATCTAATATTAGTTCTGAGCTGTAGGCAGCCTCCGTGGCTGGACGTACATTTTGAGATATTAAACACTGAGATATTACACTTATTGGCAAGCCTCTGTGTGGAGAGGATGTTCTCGTGTTCCAGATTCAGTAAGAAAAACACAACTGTTACAGAGTCTTACAACATCGCATGTGGGTTTTTAGTCATGGATAGAATCAGAGTATAGCCTAATTACCATCTGCTTCTTATATCTCATAATTATTTACAATGATAGCTATAGTGAAAGAACTCAGCCGTAATGAGCTCACACTGTCCTTAGTGAGAGAGAAACCCTGGCTCTCCTGTGAAACTAGCTAGCTACTGCCAGTTTTTCAGTGTGTCTTTCTGTCATACATTTCTAAAACAAATATCTGGTCTGACCTGCTGCCTGGTGCAATGCTCACAGTCCTGTGCGTGCATTCATTTATACTCCTACATCTTCCGTTCTCAAAATACAGGGCGAAGTCCCTCAGCACAGACTCCGTGGAGCATTATCATTCGTTGTCATCATACAGGTTCCGTATGGTATCCTGAGGCACAATTTGCCCAAAGATGTTGCAGCTGGGCCTCCACACTCATAGTTTGCCAAAGTTGGCATCCCATCTGGTCCCACAAATGTTCAATCGGTGATCAATCTGGCAGGGAGCAAGGAAGTGTTGCATTCTGGAGGAGAAAATTCCTGGGAAACCCTTGCTTTGCGGGGATGAGCTTTATCCTGCTGAAAAGTGGAAGTCGGAAGCCCTGCCATAAGAGAACACTGATTTCCTGCACGTATCGCTGAGTTGTTAGTGTCCCTCATATCACTACTAGGGCTGACCGACTGCCGTATGCGATGGCTCACAGATCATCAGACCAGCAGGTGGGCGCTTCACAACAAAGGCAGGGTTGAAGCATTCACCACGAGGCCACCATACTCGAACCCGGCCGTCGTTGGATCCCAAACAGAACCTGGATTCATGGCTAAAGGCGATAGTCCATAGCAGTCCAGGTTTGTCGTTCACGACTGGCTGGCTGTTGATGGCAGGACACGTGATGGGCTCCGTGACAACAAACTTCCTTCTGCTCACGTACACCTGAATGGCTGAATAATATTCGATGCATCATTAGATTTTGTTGTAATAATATTGTATGTTAACCATAGACTAGAATTACTGATCATTTCAATCATCCAAGTAAGTGTATGAGAGTAAGTCTATGGTCCATGCCACCCAACAAGGTTTTTTAGAGTCTTGGTCCTCCCAAGGTTTCTTCCTTATAACGTTTAGGGATTTTCCTTGCCACTGTCGCCCTAGGCTTGCTCAGTTTGGGATCGGCCCTAGAAGGTAATCTAACATTGTAAAGCTGCTTTGAGACAATGCTCCATCATAAAAAGCACTATATTAATAAATCTGACTTGACTTAATAATGTAGATCACCGGCCCAAGGCTACTGATGGATTCCGTAGTTCCCAAAGCTCTTTGGGTGTAATTGCTCTCCATATCCTCATATCACTCGGTTGTTGCTCGTTCGGTTGAGCAGTGCACAGTAGACCCAGTGGAACATGTCACGGTTCATTGTTTGTATCTCTCCCATAAAGACTCAGTAACAGTACATCCATTATCTCTCTCTCTCAGAGAGATCGTGCCCTCAGCATTTTCATCCGCCATAATACCATAAATGCACAAATGTGGCACGGCGTTTAAAGGTGAGCAATTAAAGCTTTCAGGAAACCGGCGGATAACCTGTGGATTTCATCATGGCTACAAGATTCCGCTAAGCACCATAGCAACTGAAACACTTCCAGCACTTTAAACGTCTTACACTGGAGCCCTGGAGAGCAGTTTCTGTCATTGTGCTGGCACTTCTGCTAAATTAGCTTTCTAGATATGAACTGGGAAGTCCAGTGTGAAGCGCTCTCGCCCTCCTGCTGTATCGGTTTAAACAGGAAGATGAGTCATTAAACAGAGCTCGGGGACGATGCGTGTTTGTGTGTATTATGAATATTGGATCATGATAACGCACGTTGGAGCGACAGACGGCGTGGGTGCTTCACGGTGACTTGGATTCCATCCCGGTCTCCTGTTTGGCATGTTCTCCCTCCCTGCATTTGGATGAGTTCTGTCCGTCTGGTCAGGGTTGCTGAGGTCGCTTCGGAAGCCTATTCCCAGAATCCATGCTCCCGTTCTTCCTTCCCCTCCCTCAGGCACAGCCAGCCATGAAAGCCTGCTTATGGTGGCTCCTCTAGGACTCAAGCTCCGTGTTGCTGAGCCAACGGGTTAGATTGCTGCTCCACCCGAGTGCCCAGAGTGAAGAATTGGATGGCCTAATTAATGCAGTGATTAGTAAATGCATGAATTAATAACGAATGCAGGAATTAATGAATGCCAGACTGAGTGATTGTGAATGCTGTTATGTGGGTGGAGGAACGGAATGATAAATCTACCTCTGTATTGTACAGGGAAGGTCAGCGGGTCTTTGTCTTATTATTGCCGCAAAGCAAGATTGACTAGGTGTGTGGCTTCTCACAATGACAGCAATACTTCAAGAACGCAGGAACAGCAGAACATTTGGTTCCTCACAAAAGCTTCATTTTTTAAACCATTTGGCAGAGAGGTTACCAAGTGATTTAGTGTTTCAGGTGTCACATTTTGTCCATTCTTCTTGCAAACGCGTCTTAAAATGTGCAGAGTCGACGTCGCATTTTTTCGTTGGAGACAGGTCAGGACCCTCTTCTTCCATAGCCATGCCTTTGGGATGTAATGTGTGCAGCATGTGGTTTTGCATTGTCTTGTTGATAAATGCATGGACGCTCCTGATAAAGATTTCATCTTGAAGGCAGCTTATGTATGTATTAATGCAGTGTACTTTTCTGCATTAATGCTGCATCACAGAAGTGGAAATGACCTTTACTGAGGGCCCTGACCCAACCCCATACCATGCCAGAGCCTGGCTTTTGGACTTGTTCCTCATAACAGTCTAGATGGTCCTTTTTCGTGTTTTTTTTTTTTTTTTTTTGGAAGATCTGTTATGCTGATGGGTCTGAGCACAATCCCCATTCCCACTGGGTGATGGTCCATCCCAGATGCCTCCGAGCCTAGAGAAGTCGACGCCACTTCTGGACATGGTTATAACATAAGGCTTCTTGTGTTCTTACACAGTAATGTTTTAAGTGGGATTTGTGAATGTAACTCTGTATTGTAGAGCTTGATAAAGGAGTCCCTTGTCCATGTGGTTTTTATCAGCTATTGATGAATGATGGTTCTTGATGCAGTGCCATCTGAGGGAGCGGAGATCACCCCTCTTCAGTTTAGGCTTGTGTCCTTACCCTTTAAGCTGTGAAATTCCTCCAGATTCTGAATTGTTTAATGATATTATGCTCTGTAGAGGAAGAAATATGCAAATCCTCTCCAATCATTCTTTTAAGAACATTGTTTTTAACCATTTCAATCATTTTCTCACATTTATTGACCAACTGGAGATCCTTTGCCCTTTTTTTGGATCTTTTGTGAATTCTGCTTTTGTATCAAAGTCAAAGTAAATGCAAGGAACACTGCATTTTTTTTTTTATCTTCACGTTTCATGCTTGACTATCTCTTTCTGATGTGGGATTGTAAAAATGAGGCTTTGGCTCATGAAGTGTGCTCCAAAGCGTGTTCCCATCACCCAGCAGAACGTGCGTTCAGTCCCTGATGATGCCGAGAGAGAATCTGATATCTGGGTGTGAGGGATACCCGTCTCCCCTTGATCAGAATGCTCTCGGGCATCTTGTCGTCTTACAGATGGAGAATAGTGTAGTCTTGTTTCTTCTCCTGTTGTGTTTGTAGAGGAGTTGGTCACACGAGTCTTGGATGAAGCACAGACCAACCCTCAGGCTCCCACATTCATGTGTCCTGTGATAGGAGAGATGCTGTTTGGTGGGAATGCGATGCATTCATGTAAAACCCAGTGGTATCAAGTTTAATATTGTAGGTTTAAATATCCTATAGGAGGGAAAAGGCTTGAATCGATACATGTCATAAGGTTTAAATTGCCTAGAGGCAGAGATCCATGAATCCCTGCTGGTGCAGTCAGGCGGTTATCAGAGCTCATTCTGACTCCCCTGCTCTCACCTTACATCTCACTAATGTGTCGTGCAGGGTTTAATTGGGCTCTAAATCACCATGGGAGGTTTCCCACATACCTCTATACACACACACTGAAAATGTCATGGTAGCAGCAAGCTATGGAGTACCATTCGAACAATGGGCTACTGTTAGTTCATTAAATTGCTCTTATTCACAAGCTGGGAAAATATTGGAAGTTGCTGCTGATGATGATGATGATGATGATGATGATGATGATGATGATGATGACGACGATGTTGCGTAAAACCAGTGCTTAAAGCGAATCCTGCACATCTTTTGAATTTGTTTAAAGGTTTAAATAGCCGCAGTGGCTCAGTGCTTACTAGTAAAGTGATGCGTGTACCAATCCCAGCTGCTCTGGAGCAAACAGTTCTAGGCTATTTTGGATAAAAGCATCTGCGTACATTTTATCAAAGTATTAACGAGTCAGATCTTGCTATTCAAATGTATCTTGCTCTGGTTTTATTATATCCAATGATACCTGGTTCCTGTATGTTAAAAATATCGCCCACTTTCAATGTCAGCCAAGTGGAGAGACTGGGAACCTTCTGATTGTTCCATCTCTAGTGAGCGTGGTTTTCTTACTGTCTCACAGTGTTCATTCTAGCTCTAAGTAATAATACAGGTGTGCGCTTCGCATATAGGCTGTGGTCCGATAAGGTTATTACCTTTATTGTTAAGGTCACTAACCTATTGGAACCCTATATGACCTTACCAGTTAGCTGTTGTAGTACACATAACAGAGTAGCCTCTGGGGCAGCGAGTTTTATTAAACACAAAGGATTACAAAACACATGCGGCGTCAGTCACTGATTTTAAAGGTGGAGAGTGTAGGTAGAGGTAGGAAGGCACTCGGAAAGCAATAAAAAAAGTAGTTATTTGATTGTCGGTGCCACATGGGCTGGTTTTGGTATTTCTGTAACTGCTGATCTCTAGTTCACACACGACCGTCTTGAGAGTTTGCTCCAAATAGCCAGTGAGCAGCAGTTCTGC
Source organism: Ancistrus triradiatus (assembly GCA_025084515.1). Lineage (NCBI taxonomy): Eukaryota > Metazoa > Chordata > Actinopteri > Siluriformes > Loricariidae > Ancistrus > Ancistrus triradiatus. Next base: position 125,341 of record JAJAGP010000090.1, read on the forward strand.
AGACAGAAATGCTGACTGACAAGAGCTCTCTACATGTGTGGTGGGAAGAAAAGCACAACATGTTAAACCTTGAGGCATATGGGCTGCAGTGTGCACAGGCTCACCAACACCCGACAGTTGAAGACTGGGAAAATGTAGCCTGGTCTGATGAATCTGCTAATATATACAGAAGATAGGGTTAGAATTTGGCACCATCAGCCCGAATCCATGGACCCAACCTGCCTTGTGTGGACAGTCCAGGCTGGTGGAGGTTATGCAATGGTGTGGGGAATGTTTTCTAGGCACACTTTGCGCCCATTAAAACCAGCCAAGCATCGGCTGAATCTGTTGCGCGATGAATTGAGTGTGATTTTCAGTGTTAAAATTACAGGTAAAGGTAAAAATATAATATAAAATATAAAAATGTCTCCTGTATACATCTAATTCAGGTCTGAATGACAGAAAAGAGAATCACAGTCAAGAAAGGCATTTTAGAAAAGGGTATTGTTATACTTTTTTTGTTTTCATAAAGTGTTTTATAAAAGATACAGTGATGAGAATTACTCTACTCAATGCAGTACTCTACAAATGTTTTTATATTATGTTTAAATAATATTATTGTTTAAAATAAAGCACTATGGATAAAGTATCTAAACTACAGTGTGACTATGGTTATGTCCGGTCAACATGTTTCCCAGAAAGCAGGCGTTAAACGACGTGCAACTGTAATATAATAGAATTAGATAAATAAAATAAATACTTAAGGTTTAAAGGCTCAAAACAGGTCCTTAAAACTGTCCTTACTGTGTGTATATACTGGATCATATACACTGCCTGGCGAAAAGAAATGGTCACCACCTGGTTTTAACTAAGCAAAGAGTGAAATAGTTAATGAAAAGAGCCTCCCATCGGATAATTACTACATGGGTGATTATGTTTCATCTGGCAACAAGTTCTTTAACCCTAACTGGTGCAGTGAGTAGCTTCTCATTTGTTAAACAACCGTGTCCAAAGACACATCCTGTGGTCGTGGAGAAGGGGTTCATCTTGACAGAGTGTTTCAGGGAGCATGAGCATGATCATTTTCACACATGGATTGTCCACCACAGAGTCCAGACCTGAACCCCATTGAGAATCTTTGGGATGTGCTGGAGAAGACTTTGCGCAGTGGAACAAATCTCATCATCAATACAAGATCTTGGGGGAAAAATGAATGTTTGACATTTTGAAGCTTGTGGAAACATTGCCATAATCAGAGCATAATCCAACGAAATATTAGTGTGACCTTTTTTTTGGCCAGGCAGTTTAGTAAATATAGGTGGTGTATCAATGCATCTGCTGGATCCAATAATAACTGATAGTGGTTCTCTAATTAGGGAACTATTCGTTTGAGTCCGGCTTTTGTTTCTCTCTGTCCCAGTATTGATCGTTTGCGTGCCGTTGAGCTTTAATGGGCGTGATGAGCATCACCGCACTTCCTCCGAAGCCTAAAACTCATTTGCTTAACGACCTCTTGCCTTGGATGTGAGGTTATTAATGTAATTGAGAAGCAGCTCTGTAGTCGTTCGTTTGTGTGGTCGGGTTTCTCCATCATGTCTCGCGACGGCAAGCTTTCAGTCAGCAGTGATTTTTCAAAGCCGAGTTGTTTCCAGCGATACGGAGTGATGTATAGGCTCATAAGTCCTGGTGTTTGGTTAATGTGTTTGAGCTACCCAGCTGAGTTTGGTTTTCATGCTTCACGTTAATAGGTCCGCGTCTGCTGGTTACCATGGACACTGATGCAGCTCTCCTGCTCCTCGAATCTAGAGCCTGACTAAGTAAAGGCATGTTATGGAAACTGTCACGGTGAGCAGGGTCTCACCCTCACACTGGTCGACCTTTGACTGGAGCACAGCAGGACTGAATAGTAATGTGTGGTGTTTTTATACCTTTAAATGTCGTCTGGTTAGATGGACACAGATGGTCCCGTCCACAGTACGCTCAAACCTGTGCTCCGTGTTCTCTGGGAAAGAGGTTAATATGAAAGAGAAATCACGGCATTAATAAGCTCACCGGACAAAAAATGAGTTGCCTGTGACTGAAACTTACTTAATAGCGTGGAATAAATGCTCTAGCACGAATAACAGCTGCAGCTGATCCTAAAATAATTGCACAAATCCCATCTCTGCCACAGTTGGGTCCTTGAGCAAGACCCTTAACTCACAATTGCTTGGATTGTAAGACTGTATCTGTATGAGTTGTAAGTCGCTCTGGATAAGGGTGTCTGCTAAATGATATAAATGTAAATGTAGCTAAATGTTTAGCTGTCTTGAAAAGAGAAAAGGGGCCAAAATGATAACAGCTATAGAAGGAAACTCGTGATAAATGGAAAAAAGCTATGATTTATTTCATTTGCAGTGAATCACTTTATTCTTTTGGTCTATGTCTGTGCGTGTGTGGGCCGGGGGGCGCAGCTTTGCTTACATACTCATAGGGGGGGCTCCAAGGACAAAAGGTTGGGAGACACTGTCCTAGTGTATAGTCTGCCTAAATCATTAATAATGAAGTTGGTCATGTTTAAATAAGAGAGCCAGACGTGAACCTCAAACCCGTGCCCTCAGCCTTTAAAGACGATACAGGGTGTGAAACGTCTCTAGCGTCAGGTTGGCTTATTAATGGTATTTTATTAATGAAACGTACTCCTAAGTGTTACATTCCATGTATTCACGTGTCCTTAGATCAGCCATGGATCTGGAATATCCCGTACACTCAAGCACCAGACACTCACGGGAACATCTGGGTCCCGTCCTGAAAACCTCCCGGTGCTGCTTGGGTGTTGAAAGCCAGAACCAGGACACAGGAAGTACCTGCTGTTTCTTTATTACCTGGATTTTGTTCTTATCTCTGTATATAGACCTGTAGGCCAGTAAATATGGACCTAAAGCGCTAAAGCTGTGATGTTTTGATCGAATCCTGTACTGATGGTGCATGAACTTCTGCAAACGTTTTGGTGCTCCTGACTTATGTGTTTTGTTGCTTTTTGTAAGTGGAAAGACGCAGGTAACAAACACGTGTAAGACCTTATAACAAAATAATAAAAAAATTGCAACGTTTTCAGTTTCATGCATTATCATTTAGAGACATATCATCTGTTCCCTGGGACGTGTCATGTTAACTTTTTAAAATTTGAAAATGAACAAAACATTCTATTTTGAATAAGTTCAATTGATTTATTTTTTTTTTTAGAGGTTTTTTTATATTGTTCTTTTATTGCGTTTTTAGGTGTGTGTGTTTTTTGGGAGGGTTATTTCCCACATTTTTTTCCTTTTTTAATTCTTTTATTTCTTTTTTCGTTAATTCTGGGTTAGGCTTCTGACCAGGATAAGCAGGGGTACAACCAGAAGCTTTATTTTTATTTTTTATTTTTTTGGTTTGTGTTTGTTTTTGCGTCGGGTTGTTGGGACTCTTAGCACCTATCCCCAGAGAACATGTTCCGTGGGTGTAAATGAGCGCTGGACTGGATGCCGCTTCATTTTCGAGCTGGCAAGACAGAATTCTATTGTTCTATTATTATTTTTCCCTCCGCTTTACCCCTGCTCTTCTTGGTCAGGGTTGCGATGGCTCATGCGCCTGTCTATCCATGAAGAACACATGAGGATGTGGATTATAAAGCTAACAGTGATCATAAGAAACACAAACTAGAGCTTCCTGCACTCGTGAACCATTAAATGATTCATTTTCTGGGGGTCTGGAATGGATTCATTGAATTTAGATTACTCCTTATGGGTACAATTTGCTCGGTTCTCATCGTTTTCGGTTTTGGACGAGCCTTCTGGAACGAATTAATGAAGAGAACCGAGGTACCACTGTAGTGTCTAATTATGATTATTGATATAATAACAGAAAACATTGATTATATCATATATCGAGCTTTTTATATTATGTAGAACATATTGAATAATCATAGTGATTAAGGCACCGTAAGTATGGGTCCATCACATGGAAAATCAGTAAAACAAAGTGATTAGCAGTGTTAAAAATAATCTGTATTAAAACATGTGAACTGACAGCCCTAAGATAAATGGACTGTGTTGGAAACACACTGGTCTTAGTCATAACAGATACAGAACAGATGGCGGGAGCAGAACGACCCCCCTCGAGGTAAATTGCTGTTTTCGAGGAAGTTCTGCGTTTCCATTGAAAAAGGCACCTGCAGCCAGAGGCTACAGCACTCCAGTGTGAACCCGAGGATTATTTTCCATGTACAGTCCCTTCAGGCTCCGTTTGCCGTGTTCATTTCGTGTTTGGTAGCGAGGGGCGTGCGGAGGCAGGACCGGTCCCTGATTGGATTCTCGCTTCATGCTGTTCTGATGTGCATTGCAAGCATTACCTGCTGTAACTTTTGGTAGTTTTGCTAAGAATTAATGTTGCCAAGCAACGGTGATGAAAACTTCACCCTGCACTCGTGGTCTTGTGTCACGTCAGTCATTTTTTACTTTTGACTCTTTTTTGTGCCTGGTTCACATAAGTGCGTCTCAGATCTGCATGCATTAACTAAAAAGGAGTCGAGTGCATGGCACTTGAGGAAAAAGTTATGAATAATGTATGTCAGTCAGAGCCTGCACGGACATTTGTGACATTTGCAGATACCGTTTTAGGATTTGACAGAATTCTGTCTTTCATCCTAAAAAGGTCATCGGGTATTGATCGCGGACCGTTTTGGGTGTTTCTAAACATTGTCTGGTGAGAACATGCACACGGTCAGGACATCAAGTCTTCCAGGGGCTGTGCCCTCAAGGAAAAGGAACTTTGACTGGAATAGGATCCGAATGCATTTAAACATCTGCAGTTGTGTGTTGGATGCATTCTTATTTTTTAATTGCTCATTATATGGGATAAAGTCAGGATACACACCTAGAAGATACAGCTGGTGCTGCCAAAAAGTAGACTTAAAAATATGTAACATTTTTAAATGACAGTGAAAGCTCAGGGGTCTAACATACTAGCCAATCCTGTTCATTTCTCCCTCTAGAGTGGATAATCTCATTAAACAATTCAAGGAATCTGGTGGAATTTCACTTTATTTTTGTCCCTGCATCAAGAACCGTCATTCATCAATAGCTGATAGAACCACATGGACAAGGGATTCCTTTATCAAACCTTTATCAAGCTCTACAATACAGAGTTACATTCACAAATGCCACTTAAAACATTACTGTGCTAAAAAGAAGCCTTATGTTATAACCATGTCCAGAAGCAGCGTTGACTACTCTGGGCTTGGAGGCATCTGGGATGGACCATCATACGGACGGGGATTGTGGTCATTCAGGGAAATTGGAGTCAGGTGTGAGTGGACGCCCTGTTGTATTTAAAGAGCGGATCTATCAAAGTCTGAACTTCATAGCATGTTTGTGGAAGTCAATCATGGTACAAAGGAGATTCCTGAGGAGCTCAGAAAGATTTGATGCTCTTTAAGCTTTAAAAGGTTACAAAACCATCTCTGAAGAGTCTGGACTCCAATCCACAGTCAGTCAGTTAGTCAGATTGTGTACAAATAGAGGAAATTCAAGACCATTGTTACTCGGTCAACCAACAAAGATCTTTCCAAGAACATGATCTGTGAGGTCACGAAGGAACCCAGGGTAACCTCTAAGCAACTAAAGGCCTGCCTGATGTTATGTTCATGATTCCAGCATCAACGTCGTGCATGGCAAGGCTGAAAAGAGAAAGCCACTGCCCTCCAAAAAGATCACTGCTGGCCATGGATCATCCAAAAGGCTATTGGAAAACGTTTTGAGAACAGGTGAGACCGAAATGAGAAATGTTCAAACATAAGAAACTAAAATTCCACAAACCAGATACTGAAGCAAAGGTTCACTCACAGATATGTAATATTGGATCATTGTCCTCAATAAATAAATGACCAAGTATAATATTTTTGTCTCATTTGTTTATTTGGGTTCTCTTTATCTACTTTTAGGACATCTGATGATGGCTTAGCTCTTATTTATGCAGAAATACAGAAAATTCTAAAGGGTTCACAAAGTCCCAAGCACCACTGAATAAGATAACTGTCATTTTCCGCTTCAGCTGGAGCACTGGGATCTTAAAAGGTGCTGTAAGCAAATAATGGGCGCACAACTCAATCCAACAGTCTTCGAGATCCAATTTATTTCTGGCAGGGATGAGCAGTGCAGTGCGGTGTGACTCCAGAAACACCATGGTCTGGACTAATGGAGCGAATCATCAAAATACACAGAAACAAAAAACTTGCCAGATCTCGGCAGTCTTATTTTCTTTTTGAGTCACGTTTGAGCTCTTCGTAAGAACACACGCTATGAGAAATCCTACGAAGAGAATTAACGTTCCGGCCCACGGGCGCTGGATGGCAGCTGCTCGATCCGGGTGAGATTTATTGCGTGTGAAACACAGCGTGCCGGGAATCATCCGGCAAAAGACTCGGGCAGATTGAATTTGAAGTGAAACAATAGGTGTGAGATTTAAGGAAGTGACTTTTTCCGCTTACAAATACTGTCATGACATACATCATTCATTTATTCGTTTTCTATACTTGCTTAATGTAAGTCAGGGTTTTGGGTGCCAGGGACGTTCTAGCAGCAGCAGCAGCGGGCACAAAGTGGGACCCAACCCTGAACAGTCCATGCACATACACCCTCGCTCACAGCAGGACTCTTCAGAAGCAAGAAACATGAATAATGCATGTTTTTGAGGTTACAACCAGGCTGGGACTTGAACCCGGGCCTCTGGAGCTGTGAAGCGAATGCGCTACCCACCATGATGCCCTAAAATATGCCCTAAAATCCACCTATTGCCATTCTGTTGAGTCTGGACTGTGATTGATTTGTGTTCTTTGAAGACCTGAAGCATGTGAGATATTGGTTTTATGTGCTCATGACTTGATGAAGGTCAGTCCCCATTCTACGAGTCATTGATGCTTACAAGGTTTATAAACCTATTTTCAGAACTTCATGCAATCACAGCTTACTGTACGTACTCTGTTTCCCATCCTTGTTCCATACCTTACCCTTGTACTCTAACTCTGGTACTAAAACTAAATATAAACTATAGACAAAAACTGACAAGCTGCATTTAGGAAACAGAGTAAATTGTTTTTGGATGAACTATCTTTTTCCAATTAAATAGTATTTTAAACCATGTCACAATCACAGCCTTTTATTTTTTATGCACTGCATAAAAAGCCTTCTTTGAATTTTTGTGGAGGATTCATACTGCACCAGGGAACCTGTCAAAGCATTGCAGCAGCTATCTGAAAACCAAAGAAGAGCATGGACCTAAACCTCACTTGATGACAGAGAAAGCCAAGAATTCACTAATACAGTCAGGACAAAAGTATTGGGACACCTACACATTACACCTCCAGGAGCTTTGAGCATCCCATTCTAAATCCACAGGCATTAATAACCACTTCCACTCTTCTGTGAAGGCTTTCTACAAGATTTTGGACTATGTCTGTGGGCAATTATGAGATCGGACAGTGATGTTGGATGAGAGCGCCTGGCTCCCAATCTCCATTCTAATTCATCCCAAAGGTGTTTGATGGGGTCGAGGTCAAGTTCTTCTACACCAAACCAAACTCAGCCAACCATGCCTGGGACACAGTCATGCTGGAACAGAAAAGGGCCTTCCTCAAACTGTTCCCACAATGTTGGGAGCATACGATTGTCCAAAATATCTTGGTAGGCTGAAGCATTAACATTTCCCTTCGCTGGAACTAAGGGACCTGGAGCCAGATCCTGAATAACAGACCCATAACATTATCCCTCCTGCATCAAACTTTACAGTCAGGTGGGTAACATTCTGCTGGCATCACCAAACCCAGACTCGTCCATCAGACTGATAGATAGAGAAGCGTGATTCATCACTCCACAGAACACATTTCCACTGCTCCATAGTCCAGTGGTGGTGTGCTTTACACGACTTCATCTGATATTCGAGGAGGGCTGGAGCTCTGCAGTTACTGGGTCAGCATAGTGTTGGTCGGTATCTCTTCTGCACCATGCCCCTGAGCACTGGGTGCCCCCGCTCTGTACCTCTTCGTGGCTGAGTCCCCGTGGTTCCTAAATGCTTCCACTTTTCGATTAAACCACTCACAGCTGATGGTTGAGTATCTAGGAAGGAAGAAATGTCTCCAGCTGACTCGTTGTAACGGTGCCATCCTATTACAGAACCACGCTCGAATCCAGTCGGCTCTTTGCATGTCATTAATTTTTCAAAGACATTTTGATGTGATTCGTAATGAAAAACATCATATTAAAGAAGAGAGAAATGCAAAGCGAGCGTTTAACTAGCTTCCAATGAAATAACGTTTGAAAAAGGGCCGGGTTATATTTCATGTTTTATCACACGCTCACCCTCCTTTTTTTATAGCGAAGCATTAATAATCCAGAGCTGCTTTGTATTGAGAGCGAGTCTTGTTATTTATAAAGGATGGTGACATTTGAGTGAGCCAACAAAAGTAAAGCCAAATAGCAGCTCCTTGTTTGCCTTCATCGGGGGTTCATTTGTTAAATAGTCTGGTGCTATGAGTCGAACTCTGGAAGGAATATAAGCTTACATTGCACTGTAGGCTTTATCTTAATTATCAGAATGCTGGGGGTAAACAAGTCTTAGCTTGTTTATTATGAATAGATAATGCTATTAAATGCGTTTTCAAACACTTTTTTATAAATCATGAATAACAGTTAGAGCAGAGCAACCAAACCATCTGCAGTATAAAGAAGCAAAAGTGAATATATTAAAAGAAATGCCAGATTTCTGCTGCTTAAATAGAAAAACTGGTAGTGTTATAGTCCACCTTACCCCAAGAGTCCAAATGAGCTCAAGACCGAACTCATATACAATATGTGCCAAAAGTCTGAGAGCATCGGTGAAACTGCGGGAAGGATTCATTCTGCACCGGGATCATGACCCCAAACGCACCTCAAGCTTTGTAACAACTACCTGAAGACCAAAATAGTTTCAGGAGTGCTGACTGTCATGAACTTTCTTCCACAGTCACCTGACCCTAAACACCATTAAGCATTTCTGGGGGCACTTGAAGACAGAAAGCAGAGCATTCACTAACATTACAACATGCTCTTTGGAACATTGTGAAATCGTGCTGGATAACACTGATCATCAGATTTTACACACACTTGTGGAGTCCATGCAGCTGCTCACTGACCTTAGAGCAAAAGGGGGAACATACCAAATACTAATCAATTCTGAAAAGTATCCGTCTCTGACAAATATTCTAAGGCTCAAGTCTCGATCTTTCTGCCTTTCAGGGTGAGTAGAAGTTGTACAGATTCTTAACCCATCTGTTTAAGGAGATACAAGATCTATTTATTCAGTGATAGACTTCTTAAACTCCATATTTGGTCAGTTAAATGGCGACTGCTTCTTTGCATGTTGCTATACAGGTCAGAACACAAAGGAAACCTACAAGCTGAAGCTGACAGTTTGATTAAGTGTAACTTAAATAATAATAGAGCAAGGATAGAAGTTAACTCGGCATAGTCGGCATAGTTCCTCAACAATAAGTCTCGGTTGGTTCTAAACTCTAACGGACATACAAGCTGTGGTTAGGCACTTCCTCTTTGCATGGCCACACACAAGTCTAAATGTCATTCCTATCTATGTCTCAGACCGGTATCATTTCCCTCTTTCCTTTCGGAAATACTTGAACGTGCTGTCTACAGTCAGTTGTCCACTTTTCTCGTAGAGAATGACCCACAGGATCACAACCAGTCTGGCTTCAAAGCGGCACACTCCACAGAAACTGTCCCGCTGGCTGGAGTTATCTTTGATAGCCCGCTGAGTTTCTCTGCTCATGTTGCAGGTACCTTCTCTACAATATCAGAAGAATTCGACCCTTCCTTTCCAGGGAGGCCACTCAGGTGCTTGTCCAGTCTCTTGTTGTATCAAAACTAGGTTAGTGCAGTTCTCTTCTGACTGGTTTTCCCATGCGTACAATCAGACCCCTGTAGCTGCTGCATCAGATTCATTCACCTTCAAAACCCAGATGCTTGCTTGCGAAGCCAAAAACGCAGCAACAGGCTCTTAAAGGCTCTAATCAGACCACGCTCCGTACCTCGTACCCTCCGAGACACGAGCTTGCCTCGACTGGACCCACCTCTCAAGATTAAAGGAGGGCAAGCATCAAGACTTTGTCCTGGCACCCAGGTGGTGGAATGAAACTCCACTGGATGTCCGAATGTCTGAGATGAGGACTAAAGACTCAACTCTTCACTCGGCACTTCAGTGAAGCTGCAACTGCATATCAAAAAAGGTGCTTGTGGATTTTGTTGATTTATCCACATCAGATCCAAGCAGGTTCTGTTTGGATCGTGTTCTTGGGCTATTGCTTATTTTGTACTAGCATGAGGTAACAAATCACAAAGAAAATGATTATAAAATTAAATCTTACAGTATCTAAAGAGTTTTCAAAAACATTTACTCCAATTGTTATACTCTCTTGTATTAAATTAGAGAGAAAATGCAAAGCAGAAGGATTTTCTCTAGTGGTCTGAGACTTTTGGCCATCGCTGCACTGCATATATGATTTTGGGTCGTTTCTGTCCACAATGCCGTAAGGAAAACGCATTTTGGGTCACTTTTATCTGCAGTGAGAGCAGCCTCTATGATTTTGACCGGATTTGTTTCTTGTCATTTTTATCAGGCGGGGAAAGTCAGTCGTCAGACTTTGACTTTCGCATCTGAGCTTCCTGATTGGAGCTGAGTATTGAACCGGATGTTTCCACTGGTTTAACGGGGGCACGACGCCTAACGCACCGCCTTTAAAACCATTCCAAGGCTGAAATGGTGACCAGAAGTAGTCTGCAACTCATAGTCGATTCATTCAGCTAAATTATCGGGGTGTTTTTAACCCGTGCACCGATCACTGCGTTACAGACGGTCGGTTATTCCAGTGGTCGCACCCATGGAAGCTGTGGTGCGGTGATCCAGAGGAAGCAGGACCGATAGGAAAGTTTCTGGGTTAACTGTCAGTCTCTCTCATCATCTCCACCACCCTCAGTGACTCTCAGTCTGATTCTCCGTTCCTCGGATGCGTCTAAAAGTTACGCGCAGTTAGAGTTTGGTTTCTAACGATGAAGGAAGGCTGCGAGTGAATATCTCATGTCAGATCGCGGCGTTTACGCACTTATCCACGGATGCGCGCTGCCTTCACCGTGAAGAGCTGACCACGCAGAGACCCAGAGCTGGTTTATCTGGCTCCAGAAAATGTGATTTATCGTGTAATAAGGTCAGGTGTGAGGGCTGTGGAGATTTGGATACAGATCTGGAAGCTACGGGGGCGTTTTCTTCTGCGCACAGACAAACGCAGAGCGACCATCGTACCTGTGGAGGAAGCTTGAAGACTTCTGGGACTGTTTTATAGTAAGACCGATTTTTGCACAGAGAGAAGGTCATCCTGGATTCTCGTTATTCTGGATGGATTAGGGGAAAGGAAGCTCTCGAGTGTGGACGTTGGGATTCGGGTGCGTTTTCGTTTATAAAATGCACGTCGTGACAAAATCAGAACGACGGTGGTGGTTGAAGTAAGGGGCTTCAGGACATTCCCCTGCACATCTGGGCAAGCGTTTGCTATAATAGTCATTGTTTGTTCCACTAGAAAAGAGAAGCGTGTGGACTTTTGAATGCGAAATTGCTGATTTGACACTTTTATTCCACCTTACTGTAAGACGACGACCGACATTAACGTTTAAGTTCATTCATTCATTCACTTTCTTATCAGCTTAATCATTTAGACTGTCGCGTGTTTACGTTCATTTGCAGCTTCTATGATATAATGATGTCGGTACAGAAACAGCGTAACAGCACGGAACAGCAAGCGTAAAGGGAAGAGACGCGACTTTTCATGCGCAATTGCAGACTCTTCTAAAGCACCATGCATTTTTTGAACGACAGAAATACGTTTTGGGACCGATTTTAAACCTTTGCATTGTATGTTACAGCTACAGACTGCACAGTGACTGAAGCTGATATGTGATCAAGTGAAAGAAGAACAAGGCAGACCTGTAGCCTCCGTGTCAATCTAGTACCTCTGGTACTTTGCCTTCCAGAAAAAAAGGATTTTTGCAAACATTGTTGCAGAAAGACATGCAATATCTAATGAAGACACGTTGAGACACGTTTTGTTGTCTTATAAAATGCAATGAATGATTAAGATTGCAATGAAGGACTTTTGCATCTTCTGGGAAAGACAAGAACCTGACCGCCATGTCAGCATCTTATGTCTGTGTTCATGACACCTTTAGATTAGGTCTGAGCAGGATGCCTTAAGCTTTACTTCCATTATTTTATCCATTTTACTTTTAAAATAAGAATGAGTTTAATATGTAATGACGAAGCCTTGCAAAGTTTCCATGCAGTTGTGGAATCTGCTGCTTTCTTTCCGGAATAATATTCATTTCAGTGCAAAACAAAGCCCGACCCTGATGTCTAGGTCTTATGGGCAGATCTGTTTAAAACCTATACTACAGGGAAAATATAAAGACTAAAGTTGTGGTGCCATAATACAAATTTATATCTAAGGATGCATCTAATGAACTTTGTGCAGATCTGCGAGCTCTGTTGTTTGCTCTAGAATCCACGCCTTCTTGCGATGGAAGACTGTTCATAATGAAGCAAGAAGCTTTGAGTGTTTGCTCGCGGACTCGAGTCAGATCTAAGATGTGGCGGGCTTTTCTGTGCTCCGTGGGAACATGATGGCATGCCGAGGCTTGTGCTGCTGCTTGGGTTTTGGTGCCCCAAGCGAGGACACGGCACGTTTCGCCATGCTCGCCCTGTTGATCCTGGTCTATCTGGTCTGCGGCGCCGCCGTGTTCTCGGCACTCGAGCGACCCGAGGAGGAACAGGCCAAGGGAAGGTGGGCGCGCAGCTTCGACCAGTTCAGCCGCAAACACAACGTGAGCCGGAGGGAGCTCGAGGACTTTCTGCATGCCTACGAGGAGGCCACCGGGGCCGGGATCCGGGTGGACAGGCCGAGGGCTCGCTGGGATTTTCCTGGGGCGTTCTACTTCGTGGGCACTGTGGTGTCGACGATCGGTAAGGAAAGATTCTCGGAGATGGGGGCTGGACATGACACTGAATTTCATTTGCTTAACAGTTTTACCCCACAGTGTAACAATTACAACTGATTTAGGACTAGCTTTTAAGTTCTGTTTTAAGCCTGGGATTGAAAGGGAGTTTCCAGAAAGCATCAAAATACAAAGATTGTCATTAAATAGTGAAGTTTGCATCACATCGAACACTCTCTACATATTACTATGAAGCTGATGCTTTTGGGAAACTGGGTTTCCGAAAGCAGACAAAACTTCTCAATTAACTGGGAAGCAGATTCAAAATACAGTACGATGCAAAAGTCATAGGCCACCTTTAGATTTGTTTTTACAATGCTGTAACAACCATATATAACATATTGTCAATTGGATCCAAACATGATCTTTATTCCAATCTTTGTGAGATTTAGCATATCTTAACCTTTTCACCCTGTTCCCCTTCCGAGAAAGTGCTTACTTGGCTGATACCCTTACAAAAAGACTATTCCTGATCAAGCTTGGCATCCTGATGAAGCTGCCAGATGCCACTTCAGATGTTTTTTCCATTTTTTGTAATGCATACAAACGTCCTGTATTTGCTGGTTTCATTCCAATAAAAGAGACTGGGAAATAATGATATATGGTTATTATACCATTGCTAAAACATTGGTATATTTAATTTAATGGTGGCCTGAGATTTTTGCACAGTACTGTAAGGTCTGTGATAACCGTCCTATGACATACTAGCAGGAATATTTAATTAAACTCTAAAGATTTCTTTAGAAGCCGTGTGCTTGAGCAGCAGGTGATTACGCACAGTGAGCTGAATTAGTGATGATTTAAACCGTTTCCACCTGGCATTAGCTGCTTCACTAAATGTCCTTCTCATCCCACATCGTGCAGGGTTCGGGATGACCACCCCAGCCACAGTGGGTGGCAAGATCTTCCTGATCTTTTATGGCCTGATCGGCTGCGCCGCCACCATCCTGTTTTTCAACCTGTTCCTGGAGAGGATCATAACCGTGCTGGCCTTCGTGCTGAAGTCCTGCCACGAGGCCCAGCACCGGCGCAAAGGGGTGCTGCCGCACGACCACGCGAGGCAGCACGGCGAGGACAGCCTGGCAGGATGGAAGCCGTCGGTGTACTGCGTCATGCTGATCCTGTGCGTGGCCGCCGTCATCATCTCCTGCTGTGCCTCGGCCATGTACTCGTCCATGGAGGGATGGAGCTACCTGGACTCTCTGTACTTCTGCTTCGTAGCGTTCAGCACTATCGGATTTGGAGACATGGTGAGCGGTCAGCGCGCCTCCTATGAGAATCAGACCCTTTACAGCCTGGGCAATTTCTTTTTCATTTTAATGGGAGCTTGTTGCATTTACTCCCTCTTCAACGTCATCTCTATCGTCATCAAGCAGGTCCTCAACTGGCTTCTGAAGAAGCTGGAGATATCGTGCCGCCACTGCCCGGGAAGGAACCTGCGCCCGGGGAGGAACGTAGTAATGCCCGGCCATTTCCGCACTCGCGTCCGAAACATCTCCATAGACACAGACGCTGTGAACGAGAGCGAGACGGACGGGCGCAGGATGTCAGGTGAGATGATCTCCATGAGGGACTTCCTGGCTGCTAATAAGGTCAACCTGGCCATTATGCAGAAGCAGCTATCCGAGACAGCCAACGGACACCCGCGTCCGCCCGGCTCTCTAAACCGACACGACGAGTTCTCCGGTGGAGTCGGCGCCCTGGGCATCATGAATAACAGACTGGCTGAGACGAGCGTAGACAGATAAACCCGACTGCTGACAAGACAAGAAGCCCGGACATGTTTTAGAGCCATTTTTGCAAGCATTCGCATCCCATTTTATGATCTGCTCCGTCCTGTAGCTGCGTTCTGAACGCAGTTAAAGTGGTCCACTGCCTTCTGTGTACTAGATAATAAACTCGAATCTTTTTTAGCTCGTGAGCGAGGCAACAGCTGCTCCACAACTGCCGTCTTCACTGGTTAGTCCTCGTGTATCCACTATTTCGTCAGTGTACAGCCTCCAGAACCGGGGACTGATCGTGGGGAAGTCATGCAAATGCAGATCCAGATTGTTCCCGTAGCGCGCCGAACTTTGGAACCAGTTTAGGAAAGTGTAACTGTGCCAATATATAACGAAATAGAAGAACTAGAACTGAAGAATATTTAATCATGTGTAATGTAGATACTCTGAATGTAGCGTTTAATACACTGCCTGATACTCGACAAAAGCATGTAGACTTTTCAATTTATGGATTTCAGACTTTGCTTTCAAGTCGTGCGGACGAACACTGGAGGTTTAAATCATTCTAAGGAGCTCGTGACTTGCAACATGGCAAGTACAGCTCACTGAGCAGGACTGTCAAATATTGGTGCATTTATAAAGGCTAAGAACACATAGTGGTGGCTCAGTGATTAAGGTACTGGACGTATGTTCAAGGTCCAAGTCCCACCAATGCCAAGCTGCCACTATTCAATCCTTAAGCAAGGCCTTTATACTCTCAAAGACTCCTAAGTTGCTCTGGCAGTGTCAAAGCCAGAAGTTTGGTTTTGGATTGGTACAGTTTTCACAGTTCTCATATGAGCAAAACAAAATAAAATAAAATAAAATAACACTGATTACCTGAGGAGTTTACCGACAGCAGCATTTCTAATTATATCACATTTACCTTTTTTCATACTTTTTCCAGTAACAATTGAATCAGAAACACGTAGAGTATCAGACGTCCGAGTCATTGATGTGTAATCAAAAAAGGAGCCTCGAATTAATCTGTGTGCAGCCAAATCTCACCAGAGAAAAACTATGAAGTTTTGAACAACAATCAGGTTTATGACAGTTTAAATTCCAAAACCTCAACAAGCCACTCATGTTCATTTATTCTCCTAAAGAATTAGTCTTATTAAAACCCCACTGATAATCTACAAACGACACGTTACAAAAGGTGACCGATTATTTACACTGGAGTTGAATAACTGATATGATGTATTTGCACAATAAAGCTGAATACAGAACAAAATTTATTACAAACATTGTTACACTGGCTTGCTGCACCGACTGGCTCAATCCCAAATGACTTTTTATCGTACACAGAGTAGCGTACGTAACCATTAACTCAAAGTGCACGTAGAAGTTTTAGGTGGAAGCTTAACTCTGCATCATTTCAACAATTTTTGTATGAATGCTCAAAAAATGGCTATAGCTTTTTTCGTAGGCTTGTCTAGAGTGCCTATGAAAGCAATGTCTGCACAACTGTTAATTCACAGATTGGGTGCCATTGGCTGAGGAAACAAATCCAAGTCCCCAAGATGTGAATCTCCAACAGACTTTCAAAGATGCGAAAGTGTGTGCGCAATAAATTAAAATGATTTAAATAAGTGCAAAATGAAAAAACCTGCCAGAACAAGTCACGGTGGGTTAGTTTGCATTGCTGGTGCTTGGGGATGGCGAGCAGAATGTTGTTGTTTACTCGGTCTCAGTCATGTGTGGGCTTTGTCAACAAGTGGCTCTGTTAACAACAGTACGGCATACAGTAATTTTTTGTAGAAATATCGCACTATTTTAAACCCAGGTTGTCTGGTATTAAGCATGAAAGCACTGATGAACTCGCTGGTAATGGTAAGAAGCGGCAAGCCATAAAAATGGACACTAAAATGACAGTAAGCCAGACTAGGTGTTGGAGCTGGATGCTTAGACTAACACGTTGGACTTGCAAACTTCCGGACATGCGAACCCAGGAACGGAACTAGTTCCTATCTAGGGGACTTAGTGTACAGGGAAAGATCTACAGGCAGAGTCGGCTGCTGTGTGCCGTGGCTAATATTGGACTATAGCAGTCAAAGCACAGTCCATTTTACTTTATAAAACTGCAGATGCCAGGAGATCGATATCAACTACAAAGTTTGGCGTAGGAGGAACAAGCGTCCTGCGTTCCAGTCAAGGGAAACCTTAATGCTACAACAATGTTGGAATTACGTGCTTCCTACTTTTTTGGTAACAGCCTGAGGATGACTTTTTCATGGTTGTTTGTGCTGAGTTGTGGTGTGGAAGAACTTGGATGGTTTCAGTTTCACCCACCACCTGAGTTGGAGCTCCAACTGTGAGCAGGTCTGATGGCTGAACATCTGAGCTTCAACTCGCTTCCATCCAGTCCCTGTGAGCTTTATCACCATCATTCTCCAGCCTTTCAGTTCTACTCCACCAGATCTTTTCTTTAATATCCATGTTTTTAGAGGCAGCCTGTTGCTCGTCCTATAAGCTCTTGATGAGCTGTTCTGCCCGAGCTCTGATTGGTCAGCCTGATTGTAACGCCTCTGAACAGCACAGAAATGAGAACAGGTTCCAATTAAAAATTTTAAGCAGCCTCCCAGTCCGTCAGTGCTTTGTTTTTCGTCCGTAAACATTGGACTCGGTGTGAAAAGGCCTTAAGGCTACGTTCACACAGCAGGCAAAAGTGGCCCGAATCCAATCCGATCTTTTTTGTCAGCTGTGATGCAGATGTGTTATCTTTGTTATCAGTGCCAACGAAAAAAAACACAGAATCTAACACTTTCAGTTCTGATTTGGACCTCTTTCATAAGTGCTACTGAAATCTAACACATACCCGATACGTGGCAAGGCAACGTCGATGAACACAGAACAGAATTCATGCGGCTTTTCTACCATAAATGCACACTGAGGTGAAGGGAATAGATACAAGAGCAGTGAGGGAGGATAATGAAGTAACAGAAGTCATAAATATTTGGGCTGATGTCTCTGTGCAAACAAAATTAGATGGCGCATATCACTACTACAAGATATTCAAAAACTCAGACAGCTTGTTTCTCTACTGAACGAGCCGATAAATTAATTAAGCCAAAGATATCATGTTGTTTCCTTGTAGGCATTTAGATCCATTTACCACAAAAGAGTCAATTAAGAGGAACCCTACACTTTTTGGGTCTGCATCAATTTGATCAAAAGCAGCAGACAGGAGAAGAAAACAAAATTACAGGTGTGCATTGCCTAACGTCCACAATGCATTCACATTTAGTCTTTCTAGACTAATTTCCTTACTGGGGCACACACATAATTTAGAGGGGCACAGCTGTACCCCTTTGCTTGGCAAGAAGTCATAGGGGCACCGCTGTGCATAAAGAATAAGCCTGTTCAACACTAATAGGTTTAGTGATTTCACACTAAAGTGGGCGTTACTCTGCCATGGATGAGAAATGAAGAACAAATCACACTGAAGATTTTTTTATTAATTGCATTCATTTTCTTATATTAACTGATGCCTGTACTGTTAGCCGTAGTTATTACCGGTTATTTGGTTATAAGTGGCCAAAACATATACAGGCACTCCCCATTCTACCATGGCCTGACAAACACAAATACACAACTACTTGATTCACGATAAATTAATACAAACTTTTGATGGATTTGTCAGAAAACATGAAAGAAAATGGCTTTGACTGAAAGCGTTAGGCGATCAAGCTCTTGGAAAGATGCTGGGGCATTATGGGAAATGTAGTGCCTGTAGTGAATTTATTGTCTCACATCCTGCAGTTCTGCTCAGCAATCCGGGATAAAATTGTCGTTTTGCCACTGTGATTTTAGTGGGGCACAGCAGACACTGCTGAATAAGAGAGAAACTTACAATGCAACAATCCTGCAATGCAAGCAAATATGAGTTAAGAGCCTTCCTCAAAAAACCCAGCAGTGTCAGCAGGTAGATTTGAACCCTGGACCTTCTGATCTACAAGCAAGTATCATAACCACTGAGCAACCACAGTCAAGTTTTTCAGTGACCACAATTTTGGTGCGTCTCTACTTTCCACTCTTTATTTGGAATTTAATTTATCCAATCAGATATTATTAGCCATTCTTAAAAAACATGGGCGGTCAGTTGGTGCAATGTGCAAGCCCACCACTTAGGACCTGGATTTGAGTCGTGGAGGTGCCTTCTGGCCAGGTCAGGTGTCACGCACAGACATGATTGTCTACATCTGAGGGAAGACAAGCCATCCGGGGGATCAGTGCTGCAACAGCAATCCCTATCCAGCCCTATGATGACTGTTCAGGACATGCTTATGCCCACACCCAATGTACTCCGGAGCCCCCACAAACCTAAAGCATGAAAAATACAGTCATTTGATCAATGGTGCACAAACTTTTATTTACTTTAACTATATTTACATTTACAGCATTTAGCAGACGCCCTTATCCAGAGCGACTTACAATTGATACAGTCTTACAATCCAAGCAATTGTGGGTTAAGGGCTTTGCTCAAGGACCCAATAGCGGCAGCTTGAGATTTGGGTCAGGGTGGGATTTGAACCCTGGACCTTCTGGTCCATAGTCCACTAGGCTACCACAGTCCCTATATTTTTGACCATGTCCTTTTTTTAAGCCTGCTTTGTCCTGGGCAGGGTTGCAGGGGATTTAGCATCTACAGTACTGTGCAAAAGTCTTAGGCCAACATTAGATTTGTTGATTTAGCAATGATATAATGACCATATACAACATATAGTCGACGATTAGACCCAGAAATTCAGGTCTTTTGGGTTAGTCACTTCATAATCCTTTCATGGATTGGTCTCTTGACTGCTACCCTTCTAAAAAGTCCATTCCTGATCAAGCTTCTTCGGAGTGTAGAAGGATCAACTGGGCATCCCGATGAAGCTGCCACATGCTGCTATTGCTCAAGTGTAAGGGAAGGAAACCATAAATAGTCAACTTTAGAAGCTGTTTTTTCTGTTTTTTGCTTGTTTTTTAATACTGCATACACATTCCTAATATTTTCTGGTTGTATTCTAATAAAGAGACTGAAAAACGTATTACGTATGGTCATTATACCATTGCCTAAACAACGATATTTCTAATCTAATGGTGGCCTAAGACTTTTGCACAGTACTGGACTGGTTAGGGGTCGCTGTTGCAGGGGATTAGTTTTGTACTTGAGTGTGCTTCTGGCACATTTTGTGTCCCATAATAACTGAAACCCTCATTAACATTGACAGAGCTAGGTGTGTGTGTGTGTGTGTGTGTGTGTGTGTGTGTGTGTGTGTGTGTGTGTGTGGTGTGTGATAAAATCAAAATCCAGGATCGTGTTCTTCCTGCTTCCCAGTAGTCGCACTGTCACGGTGTCCTGTTGTTAAAATGCACCCCTCTGTGCCCGCTGCATAATTACAGGTCAGAGTGATTATAAGCCCCTTTTGTTTTAGTTTCACTGTCACTGTGTGGCAGGGGCATCTGAGGACAATGTTGGTCAGCATGACAAATGGAAATGTAATATGTACAATGAGAATAAAAAGCATAACCTCACACTGTTTCCTTTATTCTGATACTGTGAAGCAGAACTTGTGCTTCTTTTTATTTTCATTTTTATTGTCCTGCTCAGGGTCATGGGTGATGAGTTTATAAATGTAAATTATTTTTTGAAGTAACAAATGACCTTTACATGGGAATTATTCTTAGTGACATGCTTTATGCTTTTTAAATGTTTACTGCGTTCCTTGCCGCTCTTGCAATCGCTTCACATAACCCCTAGGGGGCGCCTCCACTTTGAAAACCAGTGCTGAGCTAATGACTGCAGAGCTGCAGAAGTGTCCACTCATATTTACCTAAACGATAGCAAGAAAAAGAGCTTCTAAAATTAAAAAAACTGCAGACTTTAGGTAAAGTTTATAGCAAGAGCTACTGATCAAGACGGTATGACAAAAGTAAATCGTTTGCAAATTATTTTTAGTGGTACTTCTTGTGTGTTTTAAGCCTCTAAGTGCTTTATGTTGTCAACAAGGGAAAAGTTTGTACAAGATCAAAAATCAGGGCTTGTTGCGTAAGAGCTTACTGAAATATTTAGCTTTATTACTTTTTTAGACTGGTGTATCCTCACGGTGCTCAGTCAGTCCCAATGCACAGAGTGATTACTAAGATGGCACACAGAGTCTTATGCAAGTGATGGCATTCTCCTTTTATGAAAATAACATACCATTTGCAGGGAACAAACTTTAATATAAGTTTTACTACACTTTTTCTACACAGGCATAAACCTGTGCAAGGGGGCCCTTCCTTGCCACACTTGCGTTTTCCCTGGTTCCCTTGTGACTTAAGATAGGTTTCTCAAAAAGTACACCAGGGTTTGAAACTTGTTTCCACACTTAGCTTTATTTTATTAGGACTAATCCACACAAGAAAACTACATTGGAATTATGATAACTCTACTTTGAGTAGGAATTCAAAGTAGAATTGATATAGACATTAAATTGTGTAATGGCATGCAGACTATTAAGTTGTTACTTATTAAACGTGATTACTGTATGTAGAATCGAAGTACGTACTGTATTGTGGAGGCTCCTATAGCGTGAAACTATGAACGTACACTAGAGGGCGCCATTAGGCCTTATTATGCGAAGTCACTTATATCGAATTATTTAAATTGAATCACCGTATAATAACAAACGTTTTGATTTCATTTATTTATCGTATAATCTATAAATGTGAACACGTTTAAATATGAGCTCAGAGAACATGGAGAGCGCCTTCACTTTTCACACATGACGTAATTTCTCCATTGTAAGTTTCAAAATACACAAATTAATTGCTGTTTCGCAGACCGGTAATAATGAAGATGCAAATTCATGGCTATTACTATTAAGAAAAATAAATAAAAATCTCGAAAGTGAGGTACAATGTTTAAAAATTATGATATTATGAATTTTATTTGGTTAATTAGACATCAGTAAGTATAAATAGTGGCGTGCGTGTGATCTGCTCTGTTTTTTTGTTACAATGCACAATTCCTTACGTTCATCTCAAGTTATTTCAGTTTAAGGATGGAAAAAGGCCTACAATAACTGATATGTGTAAAAGTAGAGATTCTCCTCAGGATAAAGCCAGCGGTGATAGTGAAGTGATTATGAATGAATGAACTCTGGTGGTGTTTCCCCAGAATCCTGAGTTAAAACCTTTCCATGGGTTACGTCTTTTTTTTAATCTGGGTTAGTAAAGTTTCCTCTCCTTTTACCTGGTAAATTTCCCTGAGGCGTGGATGAGTGTGTGATGCAACGTGATGGACTGGCACACTATCCAATGTGCCCATGTTTCCAGAGCAGCCACCAGACCCAATGCCAAGGTCTGGCAATGCAAGAACTATTGATGTGCTAGAACTAAGCACTGGTGTAGTTAGGGGTGTTGTTGCCGTCAACTTCTTCGATTGTTTAGGGGATAATAGTCATCCTGAAGACATCTAGACATTTAGCGGACCCCCTTATCCAGAGCGACTTATAACAGATACAATCTTAGCAATTACAGCGGTTACAATACAAACAATTGTGGGTTAAGGGTCTTGCTCAAGGACCCAACGGTACCCTGGGCATTCTGGTCACCCCAGTACCAAAGCACAGTCCCAGTGCTGAGCCAAAGACAATCCTAAACTCTCTTGAACTCATTGCCTAGAGGTGTTGACCATCCAAAGAGCAGAATTAAACAATATAGGCTCATCTTAAATGAGGTCAAAGTCAATTTATTTATATAGAGCGTTTTACAATGGAGCATTGTCTCAAAGCTGATTTACAAAACTCTAGCCCCAAGGCCTTAATTGAGCAAACGTAGGGTGATAATGTTATAAAGAAGAAATCTTGGAAAGACCAGCATCTGTGAAATATTTCCCTAGTCTCATGCCTAACTTATAATGATATGGAGCTGCCATTATCTAATACCTCGTCATAAAACACGATTCACCATCATAACCCATTGATTTCGGGACCTTTAGTAAATACAAAAAGAGCAAGCAACCAAATATGAAGGGTGTCCCATTAGTCCATCTTTGTAAAAAAAAAAAGCATTTACTTGTACTTTACTAGCTTAAACCATCCAGCACTGTTCTCAGTACACAAACTTGTACAATGTTTAACATTTTCTCTGACAGTACAGCAGCATTTATCCTTCTCAAGGCTTACAGCGTTTCATAATATCATGTACGGATTGTCTTAACTTACACCTTAGAGGAAATATTTCAGTTTGTTCATTGTTGTTTTTCCTCAGATATATCTATAAATATATCAAACTATCCATAAGCTCTGTAAGGTTGTGCTTATGGATATTAAGCAAATTCATTTATGGGTGATTCTTTGATTGGTGTCACTTATTACCATCTTAACAATTGAAAAACAAAATTAGCAATATATATATATATTTTTTAATTAAGTCAAGATAATGTTCACATGCTTTAAAGTAAAGTCTTTAAGGCTACAGCTAAGCTTGTATGGAATTTACATATGTAATTAATTTATAAATTATTATTATTGTGTTGTAATGACACTTCACTTAAAAAAAATGCTAGGTCATGGACTTGCTAATTTTAGCTACAGCTAATATAAGATGTACTTTAAGTAGTTTTTTTTATATTATTGTAAAATACTGCCCTAACGGTGTTAATATTTCTATTATGACATAAATAAGTGTTAAACTTCAAATAATTCGAGACAGCAATCGTAGGCTGTCTTTATTTGAAGCACAGACATTTTAGTTTAGTTTCAGTTGGTGGCAAGATCAAAATAACAAAGTATTGATGGGGATTGTAATACGTTTGGTGCTGCAACACATGATATTTTAAGTACCTAAGCTATTTATTTTGTACTAAAGTATTTCTACCATGATTTTACAGCCTGGGAACGTAAAAGTTCAGTTAATTGAAGAAGAATCACCCTTACATCGGAGCTTGCGTTCCGACTGCCTGGAGGAACTACATCTCCCATGATACCTTGCGCACGGCTGTACTGTTCATATCAATATGGCTTCTGTCAGTCACACAAAGGCAAATCATTTTTTGCTGTGAAATGCGGTGCGATAATTAAAGAGGGAGCGAAGGGGAGACGGAGCCGCGGAGAGACCGGAGGCTGGAACATGTCGCCGCGGGGCTGGTGACAGAGCGACTTTAAGGACGCGTTTTGCTCCGGGACCAACATTTGTTGCCAAATAAATTAAATGTTTTGGTGGACGGAGGCCCAGATAAAGGTAAGATCTGATGCAGTTTATGATCCTGTATGAAGTGCAAACGCTTTCTGTTCTCATGTCCGCTACAGCATAACAGGTAAGGACGCGATGCAGAACCATGGCATTGATAGCGGGTGTGTTAGTTTAGATTGGTACAGTGTGTACAGTAGCGCTGCAGGATCCTACATATTAATCAGATTAATGACTGCATATACAGAGCTAACTTAGCTTAGCCTCATAACCTGATCCGGATGACCCCGCGTACGCTGGCTGGTCTGTTATTACCTGCACAAAACTAGAAAGACTCAAGTTCAGGTTCAGGTTCGTGTTGATGTTCAAGTTGGTGGTCCTGCTGAGGGTCTGTGTGTCTGTCTGGATCCTAATGCACATCTCATAAGGACCAGCACCCATCATGTTCCATTTAATGCCCTGAAACGGGGGGCACAGGTTTGGGGGCAGAGCCTGCAGGGTGCATTGATGATTGATTATTGATCGATTGCTGTGCAGTGCACTTTTTTGTGACTATAAATGCAAATATTGCTGATTGTACACAGGTTATTGGTGTGTGTGCGTGCGTGTAGTTTGGCATGTTCTCACTTTCTGCACATGTGCTCTCCTAAAAACAGGGCAGTCTCCCCCACATGTTTAAGCCCCACCTTTCCTGGTCAGGTTTGCAGAGAGCACAGGTAATCGTCCCCTGGATGACCTGGCTGGAAGGCACCGCAGGGCATGGCCTGGCGTGTCAGAGCGCCTGCTTGCACATTTTGTCAATATAAGTGCAAGTAAGAGGAAAAACAAGCCAGATCCTCTAAATTCATGCCCAGGGATTAATGTGTGTGAACTGATGAACTGTCCTGGGTGTATTCCCACCTTTTTCGGAATAGTCTTCAGACTCTCAGCGGCCTTCAGCAGGGTGCATCGGTACGTGTTATTGATCGATTGATTGATGGATTGCTGCATGGCGTTATGTTCGAGCCAACAGAAAAAAGGACACCCAGATAGTTTATCAAAAGCTTCCAAAATAATCACTTGGGACCTTTCTACTTTCAGTACACACATTATAAAACTAAAATGTGCCAAGTAAATAAGTGTGGTGAGATGCCGTTGTCCTGTCCAGGGCGTACTCCCGTCTCACACCCATGCCGACATGACAGCATATGAGTATTCTCATATGGCATCATGATATTACAGGTATGATCGGTATTTCTGTAACGCTGTGTGTTTTGTTGTATGAAATAAGCCTCGTTCGAGTTTTCCTGCACAGTTTGTGTTTGGAAACGTATCAGAGCTGAGTGAACCGAGGTGCCCAAACTTTTCACAAGACCACGTTCTACCCCAATCTCAGGGAACGCTTCCTTCCCGACAGTCGGCCCCTGTGGGGGCGTTTTGCTCTAATGGCTGTGCAGCGTGAAGGTTAAATGTAGTACGGCTGTGATTGTGGTTCTTTAATTAATAAAAAGCTATTTAATTAAAAGCTGAATTAGATGTACTTACGCCAATTAAGGTTCCACCCGATGCTCTTTCTGAATGTTTCTCCCTGCATGGTCCCTTTTTTATTTATTTATATGAATGCTCCATGTGAAACCACTAGTGAAAATGCTTTTACAGGTTTAATAATAATAATAATGATAAATTCAGCTTACAATGGATTTGTCAAACGTGTCCCCATCATAAATCGGGGACTACCTGTACAGTGCTGTTAAACGTCCTTCTGGTCAAAGTCTGTTTGGTTTTAAGAATTAGAATAGGACATAAAAATCGCTTTCATGTACTTCTAATTCACGTCTGAATGGCGGAAAACTGGTACGAGCCAACTCTTGTGACACCTGCTGACAGAAAAGAGAATCACAGTCTTGAAAGGCATGGAAAAACATGGTATCGTTCTACTTTGTTTTCCGTTTTCATGTTGTTGTAATGTTGTTGTAATGTAATGTTGTAATGTACGAAATAAACTGTTCAATGGTGCGGACCTGTGTATAGGACAGATTTTTTCTTGTATAATAAAAAGCATGGGTGTTAAAGTGAACAGATGTTGATCGGATGGAAAAATCGATGTAGTGTATAAATATCGCGATATATTGCTGTATCGATTTTTTAGCACAGCCCTAACTCAGGTAGGACAGCAGCAAGTCGGTAACATGGCCGTGCATCTTTACGCCCAGTTTGGGAGTGGCCTCCTGTGCAGACTGGAAAAAGAGGGAGATAAAATTCTCCGGTGTGTGTATGTCTTTATGTTTTTCCCCCAAGTTAGCATCACTTTATGGTCATCATAGGTCCGGCGGATATCCCTGTAGTACACAGGGGCACGGGTATGAGTATGCGCGTCCATACTGTGAGTTTAAAATGCTGAAATCTGATTGGGATTTTGTAGACTTGTTTTTATTTTGTTGTGGTCAAACCTTGCTGTTTGATTGCATCTTGTTCCTAGGGGTGGTCGATGTGACGATATTTTCTCGTATCGTGATATTTTGTTATCGTGATAGACACTTTAGATGCTTTCTGAGCATATCGAGGATATGCTCGGTGCTTAAAGGACGCTGTGAGAGCTGGCTTGTTCACACCGGCTGTGATCCTTACTGATGCAGTTGAAGCACAGAATCTAAAGTATAAAACTTATTCTGGTTTGTCTAACACTTTTCTGTTTACTACCTGATTCCATAAGTGTTCCCTCATCGTTTTGGTGTCTTCAATATTAATCGATAATGAAGAAAACATTAAAAATTAAGGAAAAACACTGGGTGAGAGGGTGTGTCCAAACTTTTGACTGGTACTGTGTATCAGTTTACTTCAGAACTTATGTGATGGATTAAGTTGCTAGTGTTACCAATGATCCACCAAGACCTGGTGTGGCTGCGGGTTTTCATTCCGAGCTAGCAGGAGCTTCACCTGTTACGACAGGTAGGGGCGTGGCTTCTGTTCGCTTGGAATAAACCCGTGTAGTAACAGCCTGCTCTGCAGACATTTCACTGTAGCGTTTGTATGCCGACTAGAGTTTGCACCAAATGGATCCTGTCTCCTTTCCCTGCGACGTTTCCCTGCGATCGATGTCGCAGTTTAATTATTTGCATGTGACTCGTATTGATTTGCATATAAATGAGATCAGTAATTACCGTTCCTATAGTTTAGCGGCGTGGAGGAGCCGGGCGAGAATTTAGCATTATCTTAAAAGCTCGGAGACGGTTTGAAGATGCTGACTGACTATAAATGCACTTACATAACCTCCTGAAGGCAGCGTAATACAGATGTGTTCTGCACTTGGTGCCAGCTGCCGTTCAGCTGTTTTCCAGAATTCATGTGGGTCATCTGAAGAAATCATCTGTGATGTCTTCATGTGGTCTCGGCTCCTCTTAAAGAGATGCGAAAGGTAGAAAAGATGCTTGGTGTTATTGTTAGAGGAGTGTGTTTGGGTTTCGTCCTTGTCTTGCTATACTTGTGGGGACCGAACGTCCCTATGATGATATGAAAACCTGGAATTTTGACTAGTGAGGACTGGTTTCATGGTCCTCACTTCTTTAATTGCTTTTTTACAAAAATGCCAACTTTGATTTGAAAAACCAAAAGAGCCAACAGATTTGCTTTAGGTTACTGAGGTAGGCGTGTTAATTAGCTGCAGTAGTCCTCACAAAGATAGCAAGACAAACGTGTGTGTGTGTGTGTGTGTGTGTGAACCCTTATCAGGTCAATACAATTCATAACCGCATAGATTAATAATACAATAGATGTAATAATTCAACTTTGTATTGATTTTGTCAGCATCTGTGATGCAGCCTGTGTACCAGATCAAGTGACCTGCCAGGTTACTACAGATCTCTGTATAAACACGTATACACTATATAGACAAAAGTTTGTGGACACCCTTTCTAATTACTGAGCTCTGCTATTTCAGTAACACTAACCCGTAACACGCTCTTAATATGAAGTGTACATTTCTGGATTCTCCATCGATAAACACTGGCAGTAGAATGGGTTGCACTGCTACCCCAGTAACTCTCTATAGGACACATTTATAGGCTTCCCCTCCCAAGTAGTTCCAAGAAGTTGAATATGTAACCCCTCGTCATGCCATTTGTGCCTCCAGTCAAAACAAACCGATGATATTATCTGTTGACAGACGACGTCATGGCGAGGTGTGCAGAAAAGCAAGGCAAATAAGTTTTCGTAAAAGCTGCAGTGTGATTTCACATCACAGTACAAACACTTGATGGCCTAATAGATCCAGCGCTTGAGCAAACGGAAGTCTTTCAAGAAAAAAAGTCTGATCTCATGTCGGTTGTTACTTAAATATATTCAAATCGAACGTTATGTTTACACTACAACGTTGTCTTGGAGAATCTTTACAGAAATTCAGGTCCAAAACCTTTCAGGTGAAACCTTCCTGGATATCTCGAGGAAGAAAAGACTGACTACCAGAATGAACCCTGGAATTATTGGCAAAAGCTTGAGTCAGTTTCTGAATGAGTTAGAAATGAGTAAAGTTAAAGTTAATCTTGCGCTACAGATGATGTTCCTCAAAATGTACACCAGATTCTACAGTAATAAGAGTACAACAATTGGTAGGCCTTCCCAAAAATCCACTGCTCTCCCTGCTTTTCTTGATATGTATTATGATTTTTAGGAATAACTCTGTTAGGGGCATCTGTATGAAAAATGAAGATAATTGACTACATACATACAAACAGCGTAAGTTAGCTTGGGACCGGCTGGATAAAAGTAATTGCACAGCTGGCTAAGAAGAGGGAAGTAAGGTTTTGAGAGCGCAGTCTGACATTTTCTGTTTGAAGGAAGAAGGACATTATTAGATAGATCAGCAAAAAACTAAATCTCCCTTCCTGGACAGTTAGATGTTTTGTACAGAAAGGTCAAAGATGAAGGACCAGTTTTATGTTTCCCTATTTGTGCTTGTTACTGCATTATGACAACATTTATTTTTTCATGGCTCTAAAACTTTTCAAACTCAATCCGTAAATAATGTTATTTCAAGCTAATTGGATCTTATTTGGGCTACAGAACACTGCTTTTCAAAATAAAGGTATGCCAATCTATAAAAAGTGGAACGCTGTAAATGTCAGGATTTATAGGCATCTATTGAGTAGTTGAGTTAGATTTGATAGAGTTGGTATCCGTATCAGGTATCGGTATCGCAAGGGAAAAAGTGGCATCGATGCATCCCTAATAATAACTGAGTAAATTTAAGAATGACGGATGAGAAACAGGATTAAGAAAGGATTACTTCAGTCATTAATGAGATTGACCAGACACAACTTCCTGCCCAAGCTGTTGTTTTGCAGAGGGAGAATAATGTAGGCAGAAACCAATTATCAGCCTCAAGAACATGAAAACAAGGCTGAACTCTGCAAAGGAACATGCACAGGAATGCAACAGCTTCTAGAGAACAGCCTCGCTTTCAGAGGAATCCAAATTTAGCTTTAAATCGTCTTACTCATGCTGACTTATTGAAGTTTGAGAAATCAGTCATGTTCCCTGTTAACTGACTGACAACCAGTTGCGAGACTCGGCATCTTTCAGAGGTCAAGTCAAGTCAGATTTTTTTATATAGCATTTTTTACAATGGAGCATTGTCTCAAGCAACTTTACAATTGTAGATTATCTCCTAATATCTACGTCTAATCCCAAACTGAGCAAGCCTAATGCGACAGTGGAAAGGAAAAACTCCATGAGTGTTATGAAGATGAAACCTTGGCAGGACCAAGACTCAAAAAGGGACCCAACCTCCTTGGGCGGCGTAGATGATAAATGTAAGAATGAAGCTAATTTATCCAAACTAATAAGTCATGGAGTCATAGTTCAAAGAAAATGTAAAATATGCAGTAAAGTAGTCCGATACACCGAGTCACTCCAGGATCCTGAGTCTGAGCAGTCCTTGGCGGCACTTCGTCCTCAGATAACCGGAGGAGGGTGAGGGTTACTGCCCTCTGGTGTGGCCCGGGTATGATGGGGCTGGAGCTGATGACTGAAGCAGCTTGAGTGAAGCTGCAGCAGATGAACATCATGTGTGGGGCCGGAATCGGCACAGGAACACAGCTCGGAGAGAAAACAGAAAATGTAAGTAGTTATTGATTAAGAGCACAGTGTCTATTAACAATCACTGATGCCATGTGTAGCATGAGACCCCAGCAGCATTAGCTATAGCAGCATAGCTAGAAAGAGGAGAACTGGTAGGAAACACAGCCAAGAGGGATCACGAGACATCGGCAAGTCAAGTCAAGTCAAGTCAAGTCAGACAATTGTAGATTATCTCCTAATAACTACGTCCAATCCCAAATTGAGCAAGCCTAGGGCGACAGTGGCAAGGAAAAACTCCCTAGTTCTAGGAAGAAACCTTGGGAGGACCAAGACTCAAAAAGGGACCCAACCTCCTTGGGCGGCGTAGATGATAAATCTAAGAGCGAGACTAAAGTCATGGAGTCAGAGTTCGAATAAAATGTGAAGTATGCACATCGACATTAAGTGACCCGGGTATGATGATAAATCTAAGAGCGAGACTAAAGTCATGGAGTCAAAGTTCGAATAAAATGTGAAGTATTCACATCGACTTT